>JAASGM010000019.1:0-62112 GCA_023334215.1 Globisporangium cystogenes | reverse complement strand
GCCACTGTTGTCACGACTGGGCGATTCTCAGTGAGATCGCGATGAGACTAGCGCCTCGATCTGTTCACTGTAGATCGCCACACCCACGCAGTGTTGCCGGTCGCTCTCGGTCGCATCCTGTGCACCACGTTCAACACGGTGGAGCTTCGTGACGTTGCACCACAATCAACATTTCATGTTGTTGTTGCTGGTGAACCAAAGTTGACTTGAAAATTGTATGCTCATTTTCATCAAGAGAATTTCACTTGACCCTCTTGAGTGGCATACTCTCTTTTTCAGTTCAACCGTCGGGTTCTCTGGAGTGTTCTGACGTGCAGTTGCGCCGATCTTCCTCGTCGGAGTCGCCCGCTCACTTCCCGAGAAGCGCCGTCCGCAGCAGCAGCAGCAGCTCGCCGTCCCTCCGTCCCTCTCTATCTCCGCTACTCGCACCACCGCCATGTTCACCAGCAGCAGCCGCCGCGCGTTCAGCTCCGCCGCCGCCGCTGCGCCGCGCCGCGTGGTCGTGGTCGAGGGCGTGCGCCTGCCGTTCGCCAAGTCGGGCACCCTCTACAAGGACGTGATCGCGTACGACATGCTGCGCGACGCGTACAAGGGCGTGCTGAACAAGGCGGCGCTGGACCCGGCCAAGGTGGACTACGTGCTCGGCGGCACGGTCATCCAGGAAGTGCGCACGTCCAACATCGCGCGCGAGGCCGCGCTCGGCGCCGGCGTGCCCAAGAACGTGCCCGCGCACACGGTCACGCAGGCGTGCATCTCGTCGAGCCAGGCGATCTCGACGGGCGCGGAGAAGATCATGGCTGGCAAGGCCGACATCGTGCTCGCCGGCGGCGTCGAGACGTTCTCGGACGTGCCGATCCGGTTCTCCAAGCCGCTGCGCGAGCGCCTCATCAACGCCAACAAGGCGATGAAGGGCGGCCTGCCGGGCGTGCTCAAGCTGCTCAAGGGCATCAAGCTCGCGGACTTTGCGCCGGAGGCCCCCGCGATCCAGAACTTCCACACGCGCGAGATCATGGGTTCGTCGAGCGACCGCCTCGCCACGCGCTTCGGCGTCACGCGCCACGAGATGGACGTGTACTCGGTCGCGGCGCACATGAAGTCGCACAAGGCGCACCAGGAGGGCAAGTACAAGGACGAGATCATCCCGTACAAGGGCGTGACCGAGGAGAACGGGATCAACCCGAACTCGACGCTCGAGAAGATCTCGACGCTCAAGCCCGCGTTTATCAAGCCGCACGGCACGCACACGGCGGCGAACTCGTCGTTCCTGACGGACGGCGCCGCCGCGACGCTCATCATGGGCGAGGACAAGGCGCTCGAGCTGGGTTACAAGCCCAAGTCGATCCTCAAGGACTGGGAGTTCGTGGCCGTGGACCCGTTCGAGGAGCTGCTGCTCGGCCCGGCGTACGGCATCCAGAAGATCCTGGCGAAGAACCAGCTCAAGCTGGACGACATCGACTACTTCGAGATTCACGAGGCGTTCGCCGGCCAGGTGCTCGCGAACCTCAACGCGCTCGCGGACCCGAAGCACTGCAAGGAGCTCTTCGGCGTGGACGAGGCGGTCGGCCGCGTGCCGGACAGCAAGCTCAACACGTGGGGCGGCTCGCTCGCGCTCGGCCACCCGTTCGGCGCCACGGGCTCGCGGCTAGTGAACACGGCGTCGAACAAGCTGCAGAAGGAGGGCGGCAAGTACGCCATCCTCGCGGCGTGTGCGGACAGCGGGCTCGCGTACGTCGGGCTGGTCGAGAGATACGAGAACAAGCAGTAGGCAGGCGGCCGCAGGTTGGCGTCGCCTCCCACCTTCCGCGGACGACACGGCGCCCGCCCTCCATTAAGATATGCGTGTGAGCCTCTTTGGTTGCGTTGCGCTCGTGCTGGTGCGATGCGAGAAGGAGAGAAGGAGTGAGCTGACTGCCATACAGAGAGACACAGAGACACGGGAAGCGCATGCAGCAAGAGCGGATAAATCTATACGACAGTAGTGGTTAGACGAGCAGCACGGCGTTGATGCAGCCGTCGTTCTCCGGGACGTTCGTGACCTGCGCGTACTTGCCCCAGACGACCTTGCCGGAGGTAGTCACGAGCCCGAGCTCGCTCACGTTGACCTCGATGACCGTGCCCTTGGTGATCACGCCGAGCTGCGTGTAGAGCGGGCTCTGCGGGTTCTTCTTGACGCCGAGGATGTCGAGCTGGAACGTCGTCTTGAGCTCCGGGTGCGTCACGTGCGCCTTCTTGAAGCGCATGGCGCTCGGGCGGATGAAGCGCTCGTACTTGGGCGGCTTGCGCGTGAAGTTCTCGCCCACGAACGTCGCCTTGGTGATCATGCGCTTCCACGCCTTGTTGCGCCGCTTGCCCGAGCGCAGCACCTTGAACATCTCGTCGTCCGCGATTGGCTTGACCTTGGGGATCGGCACGTCCCACTTGCCGGCCTTCTCCTTGCGCTTCTGCTTGACCGTGTTGCTCAGCACCTTGGCGCGCGACACGCCCTCGCGGTCGAGCAGGTACGACGGCACCGCGCCGTCCGGCACGTTGTCGTCGTTCGCGTGCTTGTTCGTGCGCTCGTTGTGCAGCGCGAGCGTCTTCTTCATCGCCGCCTTCTCCTTGAAGCGCTTCTGGTTGTACAGCTTCGCGCGCAGACCGTGCACCTTTTGAGCGAACTGCGAGCGCCGGTGCACCTCGCGCGCCTCCTTCTTGCGCTTCTTCTCCACGGCGTCCATGCGCACGCCGTGGCGCTTTTTGTGCAGCTCCATGTGCTCGTGCTGCGGCATCTTGGTGGGCTAGGCGGGGGCGGAGGCTGTGCGCGTGCTCGGGTCTCTTCTCTCTGTTGCTCGGCGCTGGGCAGCTGCGATCGGCGCAGGCAGCGGTGTGGTCAACCTCTCGAGTCTCTCCACGCGAAGCGCTTGGTCGACTGACGGAGCTTCTGATGCTGCCGTGAACTGCGAGCTCTCCGACCAACCAACCAAAACACGTGAGCATTTTATAAGTTGTTTGACAAACGAACACCCATTTTGGATATTATAATACATATTCATGT
Organism: Globisporangium cystogenes; assembly: GCA_023334215.1. NCBI lineage: Eukaryota > Oomycota > Peronosporomycetes > Pythiales > Pythiaceae > Globisporangium > Globisporangium cystogenes. The sequence continues at coordinate 59,081 of JAASGM010000019.1, read as the reverse complement.
TTATTTACGCTATTTTGAACTTAAATGCGACTACTTTAGTTCAGTTGGAAAGTGTTTGCGTGTCAAAAATAGACGTTCGTCAAAATCGAAGATGCTCACAGTGAGGAAGCTCGCACTCGCGGCGCGCGCAGCTCCAGCTGCGGCTTCTGCTGGGCGTCGAGCGCTTGCCAGTACAGCAGCGAACTCGACGTCGTCGGCGTTCGCGCTCGGACTCGCGGGAGCCGACAAGCGCAACCCGTTCGATGTGCCGTCCGACTGCCTGTTGCCAGGTGCGTCACGCCAGCCCAAACAGCTCTTCGGTGCCTCGCGTGTCACTGACTCCTGCATGACGCTGGACGGCGGACAGGACTGCCCGCGTCCGAGTTCCAGCAGCGCCGCGAGAGGCTCTTTGGGCTGCTGCCGAACAACTCGGCGCTCATTGTACGTTGTGCAGCACCATCGCCACCAGACCTCCACCACCGGAACCTCGCGGAGAGACTGACACATCGCGGTGGCTCCGACACCAGGTGAACGCGGCGGAGACCAAGTTCATGACGCACGACATCCCGTACGAGTTCCGCCAGAACTCCAACTTCCTGTACCTCACGGGGCTGGAGGAGCCGGACGCGCACGCGGTGCTGCGCAAAGGCTCGGACGGCAAGTGCTCCTTCATCCTCTTCACGCGCGCTCGCGACGCACACAGGTGCGTTTTTTAGGTGTCGCTGTGTTGTATGTGTCGGCAACCTCACACTCACTCGCTGACTGCGTGCGCTCCGTTTCTCCAGCGAGCAGTGGGACGGAGCGCGCCTCGGTCGCGACGGCGCCATCGAGCGGTACCACGCCGACGACGCGTACCAGCTCCCGGAGCTGCAGACCGCGATGCACAAGATCCTCACGGGCCTTGAGCAGGTGTTCGTGATGTCGCCGGACGGCGGCAAGTACGCGCCTACGTTCGTCGAAGCCACGCGCAGCTTCCACGACAAGTTCTTTGGCGGCAACTTCTTCGTCGAGCAGCTCCGGCTGATCAAGTCGGAGAACGAGCTCGCCCGCATGCGCTACGCGGCCGACATCGGCGCGGGCGGGTTCATCGAGATGATGAAGCACACGCAGCCGGGGATAACGGAGCTCGCGCTTGCGTCGTACTTCGAGTCCTCGTGCAAGCGCAACGGCGCGCTGTGGAACTCGTTCCCGAACGTCGTCGGCTCTGGCGCGAACGCCGCGATCATCCACTACCTGTCGAAGCGCGATCTGCTCCGTGAGGGCGAGTTGGTGCTCGTGGACTCGGGCTGCGAGGTCGCGGGCGGGTACGTGAGCGACATCACGCGCACGTGGCCCGTGGGTGGCGAGCTGTCTGCGGCGCAGCGCGATCTGTACGAGTTCACGCTGAGTGTCCAGAAGCAGTGCCTGTCGCACCTGGAGCACCAGATCGCGGCGAAGACGCCGATCTCGCTCGACCAGCTGCACGCCTACTCGGTCAAGCTCATGGTGGACGGCATGCAGCAACTCGGCGTCCTCAGGTCGAACGGCGTGCTGAAAGGACTCAACCGGTCCGTGCAGGCCGAGTTCCACCGGTATAACCCGACGCACATCGGGCACTACCTCGGCATGGACGTGCACGACACGCCGCACATCACGCGCGCGGCGCCGCTGCAGCCTGGCATGGTCATCACGGTCGAGCCAGGCGTGTACCTCCCGAAGCTTGACCAGAACCTCCCGAGCGACTTCCGCGGCATCGGCATCCGCATTGAGGACGACGTCATCGTACGTGCTCTTGTAGCGGACTTGGTGCTAGGCGCTGGATTGTGTCCGCTGATGCCAGTGTGTGTGGTGTGTGTCGCTTTCAGATCACGGCGACGGGGATCGAGATCATCACGAAGCAGGTCCCGAAGGAGCTCGACGCGATGGAGGCGCTCCGACACGCATAGCTGGCGTAGAGTTTTGACGCCTTCGCTGCGGAGCGGAGGCAGTGTGGTCACGTGGTACGTCGGACAAGCAAAGATGCCACCGTTGTCGTGTGCTCCTCCTGCTCCATTGACCTTCCGAGTCGTCACTGCGCGCTGGGAGCTACAGCCCCACGCACTTGCGCACTCATCGCGAGATCCACTCCTGGAGCACCTCGTGGTGTAGTGCGTTGAACGCACGGTACTCTTGCCTGCTCGTCGGAAGTGGTCAGCGTATCAGCAGTTCAGCTTCAGCTTCGTTCGTGAGAACCGACCACGCACCTCAGCTGAGCAAACAGTGCGTCGTGCGACGGAGAGGAGGTCTCCGATGTGGTGTCGTTAGACGGCTCCTGGGTCGAACTCTGCTGCTCAGAGAGCTTATCGGTCAGTCGAAGTCAAGCAAGTCTACGCAGTGCAGAGGCTTCGTGCCAGTACCTCTGCATTCGTGGTCTCCGCAGCACGCTCGCGCTCCTGTTCGTACTTCCTCCTTCGCTTCTTTCTCGGCGAGTTTGGCTCGGACTCGGACGTCGCTGCCACGACGAGCGTCCCGTTCCTGGTCGTCCTGTCCTCCTCCGACCGCGCCGCCGCCGAGTGCGACGACACGTACTCGATATCCTGCTCGGCCGTCTTGGACTTGATCACGAGGCACCGGAGGTGGGCGTCCCAGTTCGGGATCGGCGTGAGAAGCAGCAAGAAGCCGTTCGCGAGCGGCGCGACGCCAGCCTGCGCGTGCATGTGCGTACTTAGCAAACGCGCAGTACGCCATCCGAAGAGCTATCCGGGTACGCACTCGCTCGCGCAGCTTCAGGTACGTGGTAAACTCTCGGAACGCAGCCGAATGCTCCGGTGACGCGGGACTCATGACGCACTGCGGCGGCTGTGGATACAGTGAGCTAGTTCCCCGCAGTCTCATAGAAGAGAGGACCGGCGAACGCACGTGCTGCCGGCAGAGCGCGATCATTCGATCGACGTCTGCGAGGTCGAGGCGCTTGGTGATACTCACATCCGTGAGCCTGGATCACGAAGCGAGGAGCCACAGCGAGACAGTTGAGCAGCGACGCCACGCGACCACGTCACGGTTTCACGCACTGGAGCGCCTCGATGTCCTCTGCGCGCTTCACGAGCCGTCGCAGCTCCGCGTGCTGCACGGCGGCGGCGACGTCGCTGCGGCACTCGAACGCGAACGCCGAGCCCTTCTGCACGCGCAGGCGCACCATGACGCCAACGACAACACCGACAGTAACGCTCGTTGATTTGGTTGCATGTTTTAAACGGTTTGATTGGCAAATCCCGTTAAAGTACGAGTACCAAGCCAATAAGAAGCGTTCCCGCCAAAAAATAATCAGTTTTCGCGCAAGTCCGAAAGCGCCATCTTGAGCAGCACCCGAGGACACCAGCAGCGAGAAGAGCCATGGGCGACGACGCACCGACCGCTGACGCCGCCACTGCTGCCTGTACCGGCAGCAGCCGCATCCAGCGTCTGAGCACCGAGGTCGTGAACCGCATCGCCGCGGGCGAAGTCGTGCACCGACCCGTGAACGCGCTCAAGGAGCTGCTCGAGAACAGCCTCGACGCCGGCGCGACGCAGGTGACCGTGACCGTGAGCCAGGGCGGCCTCAAGCTGCTGCAGATCCAGGACAACGGCCGCGGCATCCAGCGCGCGGACCTCGACATCGTCTGCGAGCGCTTCACGACCAGCAAGCTCAAGACGTACGAGGACCTGCGCGACATCAGCTCCTTCGGCTTCCGCGGCGAGGCGCTCGCGAGCATCTCGCACGTTGCCCACGTCACGATCACCTCCAAGACCGGGAACCAGCCATGCGCGTACAGGTGCGTCGCCTGCGGCTTTGTTGCTGCGGACGTGACGCTTGTGTGCAGAGGCTGACGCGGTGCCGGATGCATCAGAGCGTTCTATCGAGACGGCAAGCTCGTCGCGAAGCGGCCCGGCGCCTCCAGCGATCCGGCGCCGTGTGCAGGGAAGAACGGCACGCTGATCGTGGTGCGTTCTTTGAGTGGTCGTGACGAACGCATTAGCTTTGCAAGACTGACCATTGCCTGCTCGTCGTCCAGGTCGAGGATCTCTTCTACAACCTCAGCACGCGGAAGCAGGCGCTGAAGAACACGTCGGAGCAGTACCAGCGCATCCTTGAGGTCGTGCAGAAGTATGCGATCCAGTACGGCTCCAAGCACGTTGGCTTTGCCTGCAAGAAGGTGTGTGTGTGTGGTTACTGTACTGACTGGTTGGAAGGCGGACTGTTAAACTGTCGCTGACGAAGCGTGAGGCGTGTCTCCGACCAGCACCGAGAGCCGTCGTGCGATGTCAACACCATGCAGCTTACGACGCAGCTGGACGTCCTGCGCGGCATCTACGGCACGAAGCTCGCGGCTGAGCTCTTGGCGTTCGAGCATGAAAAGGAGGCGAGTTCGTCGTGTCAAGGCATGCAGTTCAAGGTGAACGGGTACATCAGCAACGCCAACTACAAGTACGTGGGCGGATGCACGAGCCCTGCGGTTGATGCGAACACTCTGGTGACACTGTGGTCGTCTGTGTGCGTGCGCTTCATCGCCTCCCCACAGCCTGAAGAAGAGCCACTTCATCCTGTTCATCAACCAGCGCCTCGTCGACTGCCCGCCGTTGAAGAAGGCGTGCGAGTACGTGTACTCGCTGTACCTGCCCAAGCACACGCACCCGTTCGTGTACCTGAGCCTGGAGATGCCGCCGCAAAACCTTGACGTCAACGTACACCCGACGAAGCGAGAGGTGCGCCGAGCATCCTCTTGTCATGCAGCACTCTGTTCGTGTGACAGGATCCGCTGAGGTTCCGTTCTCGCAGGTTCACTTCCTGCACGAAGAAGAGATCGTGGACGCGCTCAGCCAAGCGATCGAGAAGAAGCTCAAGGGCAGCAACGAGAGTCGGACGTTCTCCGTGCAGCCGATCACTTCGATGATGGGGATCTCGAGCATCTCGAGATCTGTCACTGCAACTGAGGACAGGCGCTCACTCTTGGCCTCGGCTGCAAGCCAAAGCAGGACGGTCAATGACGCCACGGACGACGAAGCGCGATCAGGGGGCCGAGACATCAGCGACGACGAGGACGACGGCATGCAAGCGAGCCAGGCTCCAGCCTCGCAGGCGATCGAGATCCCGCTGAGCCAGAAGCCCGTGCCTGCCTCCAAGAAGTACAACCCGCTGCTCGTACGTGGTGTGGTGCTCGTGTGTGTTGAGCTGCGCGAAGTGTGATTGACTACCGTCTAACGCTGGGGGAGTGTGTGGGCGACGCAGGCACCGCAGCGGTTGGTGCGAACGGATCACCGCTCGAACACGATCGACAAGTACTTCTACCTCGAATCCCAGCGGACTCAGATGTCCCAGTCGCAGTCTCATTCTCCAGAGCAGGAGACACAGCGGCACGAGAGCTCGCAGGAATTGCCGGATGTCGAGATCTCATCGCTCTCAGACGACGAGAGCGACTCGAAGGGAGCCGAGGCGCAAACGAGTTCTAATAAGCGCAAGCGCACGAGCGAGGACGCGCCGCACGGTACGATTCTGTTCGATGCTCAGCTGTGTGTCGAGAGCTACGGCGATGTGAGTGACACTTGCTTCCTATGTGCATCACGAGCAGCGGTCTCCGGGCTTGACGAGGACGAGAGTCGGCGAGAGAGCCTGGAGATGTCTCAGAGCCCTCTGATGCTCACGAGCGTGCAGAACCTCCTGGGACAGATCGAGCACAAGAAGAGCAAGTCGCTCGACCGGGTTCGTGTCTGCTCTGCTGGTGTGTGCTGGTTCGATTGACCTCGGATGAGCCCAGGACTGAATGCTACCACTGCGCACTGTTGCAGATGTTCCGCGAGCACACCTTCGTGGGGGTCGTGAACCGCCAGTACTCCCTGCTGCAGTTCCGCACGAAACTGTACGTCGTGAAGCACCAGGAGGTGGCGTACCACCTCTTTTACGAGAAAGCGCTGCGCAAGTTCGGATCGGTGCGTCCGATCCGACTCGAAACCCCGCTGTCGATCTACGATCTCGTGCTCGAGGCTCTGGCGAACCCGCGCACGGGCTACGACGAGGAGGATGGGCCGAAGGAGCAGCTCGCGGAGGAGATCAAGACGCTGCTGGCTGCGAACGGCCCGATGCTGTGCGAGTACTTCTCGCTCGACATCGACGCGGAGGTACGAGAACGACGATCTGCTCTACATCGAGTTTGGCGAGGAGAGTACTGATCGGTTCTTCGATGGTCGCGCAGGGCATGCTCCGATCGCTCCCGCGCCTGCTGTCCGACCACGAACCGTCGATCCACTCACTGCCGGAGTTCGTGTTCCAGCTCGCGACGGAGGTGAACTGGGAGGAGGAGGAAGGGTGTTTCCAGAACGTGGCGCAGGTGCTGGCGCAGTGGTACGCGGAGCTGCGGTACCCTTCACCGGCGGACAAGTCGGCGCTCGTGCTGGAGCACGTGCTGTTCCCGGCGACGAAACGCGCGGGCTTCTCGCCGCCGCACGAGCTGAACGACGCGTCGATCATCACGCCGGTGGCGTGTCTGACCAAGCTCTACAAGATCTTCGAGAGGTGCTGAGAAGACCTTCAACGGTGTCGACAGATCGATCGATGACCGCTCAAACGACTCTTGTTGCGTTGCTTGCGCGTGGCGTTCGTGTTGTTCGCGGATGAATGAAGCAAAATCCGTGGATACCGACCGGCAGACTGTGCTGTGAGAACTGGAGAGAGCCAAACGACTCGAGGTACTGATAACAATGTCATACAATGAAAACCTATTTTTATTCACTATCTGTATCCTGCCTTTCGAGTCAGTCGTTCCCTTGTTTTTAGCACTATCCATTCAATACCTCCGAATAGCTCAAAATTGAGAGAAAAAGGGGGGAGTCACACAAACACAAGCACGAGGTTGTCGACGACAGACACCCAGCGCGAAGGAAGGACCCCCTCCCCCCCCAGGCGCTCCTCCTCACTCGCCCAGCGCCGCGATGCTCAACGGCGCGAAGCACCACGTGCACTTTGACAAGGCGGCGATGCGCGCAGGCGACTCGGACAGCGGCGGCAGCGGCCGCAGCGCGAACCCCACCCCCAACCCGCCGCCGCCCGCGAGCAGCTCCAGCGCGCCGGTGGCGGTCACGGGCGCGGCGCTCGCGGCGGCGGCGCAGCAGAAGCGCAACAGCGTGATCCGCAAGATCGTGCAGCAGACCGTGGGCGAGAGCTTCGAGCACGCGTCCGTGCCGCAGCTGCAGGCGCTCGTGAGCTCCGTGGAGACGTACTGCGCCACGACCGAGAGCCTCGCGAGCCTCGGCAAGTCGCTGTACACGTCGGCGGCCGTGGTCTTCGTCGTGGACGAGCTCATGCGCATCATCCTCTGGAACGATTACGCCATCAAGGTCTCGGGCTTCGCGCGCGAGGAGATGGCGGGCCGCAACCTGCTCGCGGACGTGCCCTTCCTCGTCCCGCCGCACACGGTCAACGTGCTCGCGGACGCGCTCGCGCGCTGCACGCAGGGCGTGCCGTTCACGGGCGCGATGCTCGAGTTCACCAAGCGCGACCGCTCCAAGCTCACGCTGCTCACGACGTGCACGCCGCTGTTGTCCAACCCGGCGGGCCAGGGCATGCTCGTCATCGGCCACGACGTGTCGCTCGCCACGGCGGCCACGCACTCGTACAACTCCAAGTCGCTCGCGGGCACGCCGGCGATCTCGGACCACACGCCGCGTACGTGATTCTTGCATGCGTGACGGACAGACACCTCGGTCGACTGGCGAGATGCGATGACTGACGCGTGAGTGTGTGGCTTTCGCCAGTCGAGCACCAGCTTCCGCCTGCAGAGATCGCAGTGCCGCCGATGGCGATGCAGCCGCTCCCAGTCGCGGTGCCAGCAGCAGCAGCAGCAGCGTCGATGCCGGCGTCGACGGCTGCAGCTGTTGCTGCTGCTGCTGCGGCGGCGGCGGCGCAGTCGAACGCGTCGAAGATCCCGGGCTGGAGCGACATCGCGCCGAACTACTCGATCGAGTGCGTGCTCGGACAGGGCAGCTACGGGCAGGTCGTGCGCTGCAAGCACCTGCCGACGGGCGAGATCGTCGCGATCAAAAAGATCCAGAACGTGTTCTCGGACCCGATCGACGCCAAGCGCATCCTGCGCGAGCTCTGCATCGTGCGGCAGCTGCGCCACCCGAACATCGTGCAGATCCGCGAGATCATCGCGCCGCGGGACATCAACAGCTTCCAGGACCTGTTCGTCGTGTTCGAGTACCTGCCGTCGGACCTGGAGAAGCTGCTGCACTCGCCGCAGTTCCTCACGGCGGAGCACCTGCGGTGGCTGCTGCTGGACCTGCTCAAGGCGCTCAAGTACATGCACTCGGCGGAGATCGTGCACCGCGACCTCAAGCCCGCGAACGTGCTACTGAACCTGTCGCCCGTGGCGATCAAGATCTGCGACTTTGGGCTCGCGCGCGGCCTGTCGTCCAAGTTCTCGTCGGGGCGGAAGCGGAAGCGCGCGGCGAACGCCGACGGCTCGACCCCGGACGACCGAACGCTCGAGGGGACGGGGATACACCCGCGCACGCCCGGGAAGCGCATCCAGCGGCAGCTGACGGAGCACGTCGTCACTCGCTGGTACCGCGCGCCGGAGATCATCTTCCGGGACCACGACTACTCTGCGGCGATCGACGTGTGGTCGGTACGTGAAGAGCGCGATGTGATGGCTTAGTGGGCGATGTTCTGCGCACTCGGTGCTGATCGACAGCGTCTTGTGTGGGATCGTGTCCAGGTCGGCTGCATATTCGCGGAGCTGCTGAGCATGCAGAAGAGCAGCGTGCCGTCGCACTACCAGCGCGAGCCGCTCTTCCCGGGCGTGTCGTGCTTCCCGCTGAGTCCCGGCGCCGGTCAAGTGGCGCTGCCGCAGGACAGCCGCGACCAGCTCAACACGATCCTCGACGTGCTCGGCACGATGGAGGAGGACGACATCGCGCAGATCGCGGACCCGGACGTGCAGACGTACCTGCGCAGCCTGCCGCCCCGCCCGCGGCAGAACCTGCAGGAGATGTACCCCGGCGCGGAGCCGGAGGCAATCGACCTGCTCACGTGGATGCTGCACATGAACCCGCTCAAGCGCGCGACGCTGGACGAGGCGCTGGCGCACAAGTACCTCGCGAGCATCCGGTCGCTCGAGGAGGAAATCGTGGCGCCCGGCACGATCCAGCTCGACTTTGACGAGAAGAAGATGACGGTGCACGAGATCCGGGAGCGCATGGCGAACGAGATCCGCTTCTACCACCCGTCGGTGGGGCAGGTGACCAAGCAGCCGCCCAAGCGCCAGCGGAGGACGTGAGCGGCTCGGGTCGTCGCTCCCGCCTGAGCCTGAACATCCGAGTGGCTGCTGTCGCTCCTTCCAACGCCTCCTCCTCACTTTAAACGCCCGCAATACACACGAGCGCTTGCATGTTCTACCCCCTCCCGACAAGCACGAGCACGTTGACGAGCGCCATCACGAGCCAGGAAGAAGCGCGTTCGTCACGCGAATAATGTACCAAGGGCACGCACGCACGGATGGATGGATAGCCCGTCTCGTCCCTCCTTCTCTCGCCCCGGCGCCTACTTGCGCGCAGGCGGCGCGATGTTCTGCGGCAGCGCCTTGCCGTAGCCCGAGCGGAAGGTCGTGCCCATGCTGCCGGCGTCCGTCGCCTCCTTGGGCTTGTTCGACGGCTTGGCCCACTCGAGCTTCAGGATGAGGTGGTCGTAGCCGTAGCCCTGCAGCTTGTTGAGCGCGCGCTCAGCGTCCTCGCGGTGCATGAAGCTCACGAACGCGAAGCCGCGCGACTCGAACGTCTCGCGGTCCTTGGCCAGGTACACGCGCGCGACGGGGCCGAACGCGCGGAAGAGGTCCTTCAGGTCGTCCTCGCGCGTGTCCGGCGACACGTTCGTCACACGCAGCGTCGCGAAGTCGCGGTCCTCCTCCATGCCGCCGCCCATGCCACCTCCCATGCCCTCCGACACGCGGCCGCGCAGGCTCGGCGGCACGTATCTGCCCGAGCCGAACGCGCCGGACAGCGCCGAGCCGCGCTCCTCGCCCGCGCCGGCCGACGACGCGGCAGCGCCGCCAGCAGCAGCCGCACCGGCGCCGCCCTCGCCCGCCTCCGCCGCGCCGCGCGTCGCCAGGTCCGCCGGCAGCTCGTCGATCGGAGTGTCCTTGTACGGACACTTGAGCGTCCAGTGGTCGCCCACCATGCCACAGTGGCGGCAGACCACGATGGACGAGTTCTTGACACCGGCGAAGATGTTCTCGTCCTCCTTCTTCTCGCCCGGCAGCACCTGGTCGGCGTTCGGGTCCTCGAGGCGCACGTCCTCGTTCGCCGTGTACGTCACGTTCGAGTTGTCCGCCGTGTTCTTCGCGGCGCCGAACTTGACCCACGACTTGCGCTCGAGCGCGCGCTTGCTCACGCGCGTGACCTCCGTCACCTTGCGCACGGCCTTGGTCACCTTCACCTTCTGCCCGGCCTCGTTGTACTTCCACTCGACGATCGTGCGCACGCCGTTGGCGTCCGGCTCACTCTCCGTGCGCTGCGGCAGGAAGTCTGCGGGGGAAGGAGGGAAGGGAAAAGGAACGTTAGAGTGGCGCGCTCTTGTGCATGCGAGATAAAGAGGGAAGGGGGGAGGGGAGGCGCGCGCACCATCGTCGTCGTCGCCCCAGCGGCTTCCGGAGACCACCATCCTTCACGAAGTTATGCTTGCTCTCCTTCTTGCTTCGAGCTTCACGAAAGAGTGTGCGGAATAAAACTCAATACATAAAAGCACCATAAAAATGATTGGCTGAGAACACAAGTCAAAGATATCCTATTTTGAAGAGTCTATTCAGTAGAAATGCGAAAAAAAGATTCAAATCTTAATTTCAATAATATAGTACAAAACAAACAATATTTGAATTGAATTATTTTACAAAAGTATAATATACGGAAGTGCTACAATTCAGGATTCAATATAAACTTTTTAATTAGTTTTGTCCCGGTCTGCCACAGGATCTCAGTCGAACGCAGCCAGTCCCGAAAAAATTTAAAATCGCCCCCATCTCCCTAAAAAAGCAAAAAAGCAAACAAGCAAGAAGCACCCCCCCCCCCAATTTGTGGCTGTCATTCGACGACCGGATTCTAGCCACGCGGTGCGCGCGTCGCGCCGAGCTCGTGCTTGCTCCTTCTCGTCGCTCGCCTGGCGGAACCTCAAGAAGCCAGTGAATCCGGTACGTGCGTGTGTCTGTGCGTGTGCAGCAGCAGTCGAGCTCTGACACGCTGTAGATGGAGCGAAACGAACAGGTAAAGAGAAGCAACAAGGCGCTGGTGCCGGTCCACAAGCGAGAACTGAGCGCGGGAGGCGGCGACGGGAGAGCGCTGCGTGCAGACGACGAGGGCGAGAGTGTTCTGCGTGTCGGCGAGGACGAGCGAGTGCTGCGTGCGGACGACAACGAGCGAATGCTGCGTGCCAGCGGTGACGGTGAGCGAGTGCTGCGTGCCGGCAACAGCGGGCGAGGGCTTGACTTCGTTCACGAGGAGCGAGTGGAGCGTGTCGACGCCGAACGGCGCCAGCATTTCGGCCGCTTCGAACGGCTGCTGCGGACTAGAGTCGAGATGGGAGTGCTGCCTGCCAGCGACAACGTGCAAGCGGTGGTGCTACCTGCCGTCGACGACGAGGAAACGCAGGCGCTTGGCGGTAGCACGAAGGGACGAGCATCGGCGCCGAACGCTAAGAAGCGTTCGACTGCAGAGCGCAAGCGGGAGAACAAGCGGTCGCTAGTGAAGACGAAGAGATGGACGAGAGGTGGCAGTGCACCGTACGACTCCAGCGACGCCTGGGAAAGCACGGGCGACGACTATGACGACAGCGACGCCGAGTCCGACGTGAGCAGGGCTGAACCAGGACCAGTCCAGGTTCTCACCACGAACGTCCGCGCGAAGGCACCGGAACTGCTACACAAAGACTGGCAGACGTGGTACACCTATCTCGAAGGATACGCTGAGGCGTCCCGTCAAATCATTCGTGTTCAAGAAGTGATGAGCTGCGAGCAGCGGAACAAGCGGCTGACGAACACCAAGGCGGCGCAGAGAGGCGAGCACGTGCAGCTGGTGCCTGTCGTGTGGCAGTCGTACCAGCGTACGTACATATGTACGCACGGCTGGCGCGCGAAGGATCGAAAGGGACTCAAGCGTCCAAGGCGCCATCTTCGCAGCATGGACTGCCCGTTCCGGTTTGTCGTCCAGCTGGTCGAGCGAGAGGGTCGCTGGTGCCTCATGGTCAAGAACGGGTTGTTCCAGTACAACCACGCGATTAGCGACGACACCTTCGGCACCTACCCGTCATCGCGAGGGATGAAGAGCCAGGACATCCTGTCGCGCGTGGACAACATGGTGGCGACCGGTACGAAGCGCTCGAAGATCTACGACTACCTGCTCGAGAGCGTACAAATCGTCGTCAAGCATGACGTTGACAACATCATCACAGCCCACCGATCGAGCGTTGCGCGCAAGGACGACTTTACGTCGCAACGGCTGCGGCACTCGAGCGGTTCGCTGGTCGCAACGATGGCTCTGTCGTTGCAGTGGACGATGGACGAGACCGAGCGAGGAGAAGCCGGTGTCATCTCCATGACGACGAAGCACATGCGCGCGCTTCTCGGAGCTGCTGCTGATAGACTGTACCCACAAGACCAATCGGTAAGATGTCAAGGACTCGACCCGAGAGTAGCCATGATCTGATCAGGACTCGTTTCTCTTTGCATGCAGCTACAACTACCAGCTGTGTACCTTCATGGTCATGGACGAGTACGGCGAGGGGCAGCCGGTGCAGCGCTCGCTGCTAGAGACGAACGGAGACTGGCACATGGAGACAGCCATCGCCCACTTCAAGCGTGCGCACCCGAACCGGTTCAAGCTCGTCGAGGTGATCGTGGTCGACAAGGATCTGAACTAGATCAAGGTGCTCCAGGCGCAGTTTCCAGAGACCCGCGTCTTGATCTGCATCTTTCACGTCATCAAGTACCTGAAGAAGATGTCTCGGTTTCCACAGTACGGGTGAATCTTGGCGGACGACCACGCAGCGATCGATCATCTGGTACACAACATGGTGTACGCCAGGCACACTGCCGAGTACGAGGTCAACAGGGCGTCGCTGGTGGCGAAGTGCAAGCGCCTGGACTTCATGGCGTTCTTCACCTACCTGGAGCGGAACTGGCACACCTGTCAGCCGATGTAGGTGATGTATCGACGAGCGAAGCTGGCGCACTTTCAAGAACCACACAAACAACCGTCTCGAGAGCTTTTTCGGCAAGCTCAAGGAAGGGATCAGCGGCTCCGCGAGCATGGCGAAGCGCGTGGAGGAGTTGTTCGCGTCGTCTCGACGCTGGGAAAACGACTACGTCTACCGCCGCCTGCGTTCGGGTCGGTTCAGCAACGCCAATTACGCGGAGGAGATGGCGCAGGTTCTCCGGTTCACCACCCACTTTGTCGCAGAGCAGATCAAACCTGAATACGCAGCAGCTCTGACCAAGTGGGAGGAGTACAAGTACACGGCGGACGAGACCGTCACGATCGCTGGTCGGCACTACACACACGTGATCAGCACATTAGATTGGTCGTGCGAATGTGTGTTCGCCTCATCGATGAAGCTGCCGTGTCGGCATGTCATCGCGTATCGGAGACACGTCGGCGGACAGCGCTCGTTTATTCCGCTCTCGAGGATCGACCCGATGTATGTGAAGGGGATCGCTCCAGGACTTGTGCGTGTTTAATCCCGATCTAATCCATGATTTTGTACGTGCTGTTCAGATGGGTTGGCGAGGAGGTACAGCTACCTGTCGTTCATCATGTTACACGCAACGCTTTCGTCGGCGAGGCTGTGCTGACACCGAAGCGGTTCGCCGCTGATTGGTACCGTGAGGCGGTGCGCGCGACTCACCTCATCTCGACGGAGCTTGCGGACATCGACGACGACGACGAGTTCGACTCGTACCTCGAGTTTGTGTTCGATCAGTGGCGGAACGTCAGACAGCGGAAGCGAACGTGCAGAGCTGCGCCAGACGAAAACGGAGATAGCGCGCTGGAGGCTGTGATGCAGCCGTCTCAGACGCACAGCCTCTACTCGGATGAGTTGGACGACATCCAGATGATGCGGACAAGCCAAGTGGTCGATGATGATGATGAGGTGTATTATGCTACGTTGCCGAGCGTCAATACCCATTCCTCACTCCTCCCGCCCCGAAAGGGTTCAGAGCGAGGTCGCAAGCCAAGTGGTCATCGCGCAGCCAGGGGATGACAGCGAGAGCGATTTGCAGGAACCCGACCAAGCACCACACGGCTCGATCGGCGACGAGGTTCAAGCGCTCAACAGCATCTCAAAGACGACCACCAGCGCCCGGCCGACCACTCATCGAACCATGGACATGCCAGCGCCAGATCCTGACGCAGACACGGACGAGTTCGAGCCTGCTGTGCCGAGTCGACTGCAACGTCACCGGATCAACCCGAAGGCAAGCAAGTCCGGTCGCCCGCGAACCGATCGCAAGAAGGTGGAGTCTGCCGAGCGACAGGTCTGCGTGCGGTTCAACTCCTCCGAGGCAGCAAGGCGGCAGCACGGCGAGGTAACATTTTTGAAGCTCGCGGAAGCGCTGGATGCTGAGAAGCCGTCGCTGTATGAGACTGCGAGTCGCTTGGCGTCTGTCGGCGTCAAGTTCGCCGATCACGCCAAGAAGAAGCCGCGCTTCCACGTCAAGGTGAACCCGGTGCTGAACCAGGACGCGTACTACTTGCTACCTGAGAGGCTGCACAACACTTGTTTTCGACCTCTTCCCGCTCGCGAATGAACACGGCGACGCGATTGCAGTGTCTAGCCAAAGTCAAGCAAGTCAAGGGGTGAGCGTACAAGTCGAGATCGTCACGATCGCTGGCGTGGGCTCGTTCTCTCGCTCTCAAGTCGAGGCAATGAGAAGGATAGCCAACCTCCTCAAAGAGTGCAACGACGGGATCGCGTTCGTGAAGTGGCTGCAAGAGGATGTCGCCGCGGCAGTTCCAGCGTGTGACCAAGCGGCAGTGCATGCGGTGTCGGTACAGATATCGTCCATGTATCCGCTGGCGACGCTACCAGGATTCGCAGCAGACTACCATGTGTCGGCGCTCTACCGACTGAAGCCGCCGCAGTGGCTGAACGATGCCTCGATTCAAGCCATGTGCGAGCGGCTCGAGCAGAGGAACCCAGCTGTCCGCTTCGGAGGGAACTTTTCCGGGAAGATTGCTGGCGCTCGTGGTGTGAACATGATCTACCTCCCGTCTGCGATCGTCGCTGATCTTGTCAAGGCGAAAGGAACGCCAGGCCAGCGCGCTCAAGTTCTCATTCCAGTCAACTACGGCAATCACCACTGGTGCGGCATCGTTGTCGACTTGGCGAAGAGCATGGTCAGTTATTACGACTCGCTCAACAGCACGTCGAACAAGCACACTCTCGACCTCACCGCACGCAAGATCGTCGACGAAGTGCTACACGGTTTCGCCATCGTCTCACTCAACCAACCCATCCAATTCGATAGCTTCAGTTGCCGGCTCTTCGTCGCGATGAAGTTCTGGAGCTGTGTCGACAAAGCTGCGCCACAAGACATGTTGCACCACTCGCGATTAGCTCGTCAATTTGACTTACTCAGATGCATCTTTCAATCTGTGCCGAAGTAATGAAACCAGGCGTGATGTTATGTGTGCACAAGCCGAGAGGCGGCGTGATCGACTTTGATTGGTGCTGCGGCGTCGACTCTTCTGGCGGTGCGCGTTGCGCGTGATGAGCAGGTCGAGCCCGCCAGCGTGGCTGCCGATGCGCTCGAAGAGCACGGCCGTGAGCGCCACCTGGTCCACGAGCTCCTGCAGACTCGGGCGGTCGACGAACTTGAGCGTCTTGAAGTGCACGATGGCCGGCGCCTTGCACTCGAGCTGGTGACACGCGTCTCGCTCGATGACCGAGTCGCCGATCGGGACGAGGTCAACGGGGCGCTGCAGCTGCCGGTGCACCTTGTCGAGCTACAGATGCGCGCAGAGCGCGTCGAACGTCGCGAGCTTCCACGCGCGCGGGTCGCTCTCGCGGCCCACGTGCTGCTGGAACCACTCGCGCGCGGACACGACGCGCACGCCATGGGCTCCTTGCTGCGGCTACTGCTGCGTCAGAAATACGTGCACGCGCGGCAGGAAGCGTGCGGCGCACGACTCCACCCACAGCAGCGTGGCGGCCGTGATGATGAACACCGGGCCGACCGCGAGCGCGCGCTGCAGCAGCGCCAGCACGTTGGTCTCGGCCAGACGCTCTACTGGCGCAACCGCACGGTGAGCGGCCGCGTCTTGCTCGTGGTGACCGCCAGCGTTGGCACCTGTGGCTGCCGGCTTCTGCTCCACCTCAAACGAATGTGAGCATAGAGCGAATATGCATCTCATACCAAACATGGAAATGGTACCTGCTTGATACCTGTCCGATAGAGTCAAAATATATCTTTCCACGTCCTTTTAAAAAATTTCGGTGTATCTTGTAACACATTTGAAAGGTTTTGGAGATGGATGGATTCGTGTGACAGTCCTGTGGCAGTCCTGTCTTAGTCCCGAACCTTACATTCTACAGAAATTAGACGAATCCTGGAGTGTAATACCCGCCTATAATATACTATCTTTCGCTATTTTCGTTTTGTAATCAGGTATATCTGCCACAGAACATTTGAACAATTAAATTAGTTGCGGGGAGTTCGAAGATAGTTCAGTTCTAGCCCAAACATTACTTGATACAGTTGCAGTGGTATGTGTCAGTCTATTGACGACATTAGCATAATTCCGATGTGTTGAAGTGTAAGAGATTTTGATAGCTGGGACTCACAGTGAAGAGTCAATACAAAAAAAACACCATAAAATGATTGCCTGAGAACGCAAAACAATAATCTGCAAGCAAAGAAATTCTATTTTGAAAAGTCTTCAGCAGGCGTCAGTAGAAATGCCAAAATTAAGTATCCTATTGCAAAAGTTTATTTTTGTAATTTTTACTTTTTTCGTTTTGTAATATGAGAATAGTTCATGCACATTTTTATTAAATCGAAATGGTGTGGGATTGTGTGTCAGTATAAATACTGGTACTTATTTTTATATCGGTATTGTAAGATTTAACCAATAACTTGGCCAACCGAATTCACATTATCACGACGTATCTGAAAGAGCCCAAAAATATGTAATTGGGGATAATATAGAGAAAACCTAAATCCGGAACGTGTCCTATCACGATGCTGTTAAATATCAATAGATAATAATTGTGATACATTTTGCGTGTCGAGAGGTGCCATACTCGCCTTGGTATGCGCTGCGCAACGGAGCGCCTCACCCAAGGGCCGCAAAGTCTATTACGTTTTACCATCACTCTTTTTACATAAATTGACCAACTCATGGCATACATAGTACATATCATTGTGGCTAGCCCCTATTTATGGCCTCCTGCTGATCACCTTGAAACGCAGGTTGTTAAATGTGGGCTTGCAAATTGATGATTTTTACCGAGATATAAATCAATTTGCTACTTTTTCTAAGTTTTGTGGAATCGAACTGTAAATATCACAATTTGGCGGGAGCCTGTCAGAGTGATGAACATTTCATGTTTTCGACTTTGCGGCCACTTGCCTCGTATGTGGCCCCATATTGAGCACCTTGCCCCACATGCACGAGTACAGCATTTGCACACCTGCTCGAATCGAGCTCAAACTTGCACATAATACTAACAACACATGTGAGACTGTTTCTTGGAATTTTAATATAATTGAATGTGCCTCCCCTTGTGTCTCCCCCATTTCAACAACCAGTACGCAAATATGCGACGTGTTAAAAGATCTCCTGAAGTCAATATGACGATTTTATGCCTTTTGGCTTGCGTTTTAGAAAGAAAACAGCGAGACAAAGCACATTTTTAAAAAGCAATCGAGTTGGATATCTCCATCAAAAGTTATGACAATTTTTGTAGTGGAAGTATTATCTTGGTCGGGAGTGTTCATGTCAAATTGATAACAAAATTATCAAATTACTACTATTACACGATACAATTTTGTAACAAAGTAGTGTGAATCAGCGTCATACTGCACACAATTGTCGACCTCGCCCTTGGCTCGTAGAGGCCAGGTTACCGTCTCGAGTATGTATGCTATGGTCAGTGTCGGTGTCGATGTCGCTGTCGCTGTCGCTGTCGTTGTCGCTGTCGCTGATGTTGTTGCTGTCGCTGCTGTTGTCGTGCTGTTGTTGCTGTTGTTGTTGCTTTCGATGTCGCTGCTGTTGTTGTTGCTGTTGCGGTTGCTGCTATCATTGTTGTCGCTGTCGCTAGAGTTGTTCCTCTTCGCGCTGCTGCCCCTTAGATATATGGTGGTGTTCGTGGTCGCTCCACTCGCAAGCCTCACACTCACTCGCACACAGTATCCAACTCGAACGCACGCACACTTCAGTAATATGCGACTCGCTAGGCAGGCTCACTGTCGCACAAGTAACACTCACATACATGCACGTGTATACGAACACACACGGACGCGCACAGTAAACCACCAGGCTGGAATCGAACCAGCCTCTCGCCAATGCCGAGAGCAGCCCGGCGCCGCTGGGGTGGGGAGGGAGGGAGAGCGCACGCGAGCAATCCTATACAAATTCACATACAAAGACACACACTTACTCACGCACACACAAAACACGCGCAAACACACGCATGCATACACATACGCACGCACACACCGCTCCACTCGTGCGACGCACGTGTTCGCGCAGGCAGCGTCCAAGGCGGCAGCAGCAGCAGTCGGCGCGTTGTTGGTGCCGAGGCGGCAGTCGACGCGTTGTTGGTGGCGGGGTCGGTCGCTGTTTGAGCTCTTCTTCTGTTGTGAGAGCGACGCGTGGCTGGTTAGAAATCACCCCCTCAAAAAACGATCTCTCCCTCTTTAAGTCGATTTTGCTAGGCATTTTCCTGGTTGATGGAACTCGTTCGAACCATTTCGAAAGTTCGAATGGTGACGGTATGGTGGGCTGCCAAGCGAGGCGAAGCGAGCGGCCCACCATGATCTGCGAAGGCGGGCCCAGCGACTGAGGTTTACTGAACGGAGTACACAACACTGTCCAGAACATACAATCATTTCTTCCGTGCGCGAAGGCCCGCAAGGGCCGAGAGCGCGAGACACCAGTCTTTGTCACTTCGCTAAGTTCGATTGGAGGTTTCAAAAACGCACTTAATGATATCACGAATATATGTACTGAAATGTCACCACAATGTGTCGTCTCGGGGGACAAATCAGTACATATGAACTGAGTTATGGAAATTCCTCTACAAAAAGCAAGTGAATACTGTGGATATGTACATGATGCTGATGGTTAGGAAACCTGTCGTGCCAGTGGCTGTGTCGGTGTCGGTGTCGGTGTCGGTGTGACTTGAACTGGATCGTTCGGGCGATTGTCTCTATCGAGAGTCGTCAAGTGGCTGTCCGTGGAGCAAGACGCTGAGAGAATTGGTTCAGGTTGACTCCACCACGTGCGCCGTGTGGTCTGTCGGTTCAGATTGAGCGTGGAGCACTTGTTCGCGTTCAGTTTTTGAGCGAGACCTCGCGCAGTGCTTTCAATCGCGAGTTTACGATCCGCTGCTAGTGGTGATCAAGCTGGGAGGTTTGAGGTGTCGGCAGAAGACGACCCCGCCGCACGACCGTGTCTGTGATGCAGCAGGCGCCAGTGGTTCGATACAAAGTTGGAGAAGGAAAACCCCTTTGGACCAGCCTTGCTGGTCCAACAATTATTGATCCCTTATTGGTAGGGTAGAATACTATATTAGGAAGATGACTGGCTGGCGAGGAATCCGATAGTGAAGAAGCCGAGAAATCATAGTACTGGTCAGTGTGTCTGATCTTGACAAGAGTGCCGATGACGACGTTGGCGCTGCATCAGCAGCAGGAGCTCCCGTGCGGCTGGTGCGGCGAGGCGCCGTGGGCCTTCAGCTGCGCGACGTGCGACCCGCGGCGCGAGAAGCGCGTGTGCGCCGTCTGCGCGCGGCGCTGGCACTCGCGCGGCGCGGCCGGCGCGCACGTGCTCACGAGCCGCGCAGGTCGCGCGCAGTCCTACACGTCCTGGACGGCGGAGGCGCAGGCGCGGGCGGCGGCGGCAGCGACCACAAGCGGAGACAAGCAGCAACCACAGCTGCCGCAGTCAAAACAGGAGCGGATCATCACCGACAGCCCCGAGGTGAGCGACGCGGCGGAAGGCGGCGCCGGCTACGACACTGAGGAGGAGCAACTCGCAGCAGCAGTCGCGGGTGCTGCGTCTAAAGAGGAACAACAGCACACAGAGGAGGAGGAGGAGGCAGCAGAAGCAGAAGCACGAGAGGAAGAGAAGCTGATGCCGCTCAACGACCTGCTGGCGCTGCTGCCGAGCGACGACCTGCGCCTGCTCGACGCGCTCTCCGAGTACATCCACGCGGCGCTGCGCGTCCAGGACGGGCTCGCGTGCGTGCGGTTCGCCAAGTGCGCGCGGCCCGAGTGCGCGCGCGCCGTCGAGATCGCGCGCCACAACGCGAGCGGCGAGCCGCCGTGCGCCGCCGACTGCCACCTCGGGCTCGAGATGTACCAGCACATCGCAGCGTGCACGCAGCAGGGCTGCCCGTTCTGCCTCCGAGGTCGGTTGACGGCGTTGGAGCTATCGGACGCGGTGTATCCCAGCGGACTAACGTTGGTGTCTGGCGCTGCTGCTCTCCTTCAGTTCGCCTGCGCAAGCAGCTCAACAGCGTCCGCGCCATCGAGGCGCTGATCGCCAAGCAGCGCGTCGTGATGAAGCGACTGGTGCAGTCGCACAAGGACGGCGGCACGGGCGACGTGAAAGCCGCGTTCAACTTCTGCGCCACGCAGCTCAAGGAGTACGAGCGCAAGCGGCTGCAGCTCGTTGAGTACGTCGAGGAGCTGAACGCGCTCGTGCTCCGCCTGTGCCTGCCGATCTTCAACTTCCCGCGCCCGGCGTGGCACATCGACAGCGACCCGCCCATCAAGGTGCGTGCGTGAAGGCGGCGGCGCTCTCGTGGGGGTCGGTCACTAACCGCCGTCGTACAGACCGAGTCGGACGCCAGTGGCTCGAGCGTCCAGCAGGAGGTCGTAGCACTGGAAGAAGGTGCGTGCGCCGCCAGCCGGTGCCTTCTTCCATTCATCGATCCATCGAGCGGTTGCTCACCTCGCTCGCTTCGACCGGTGGCAGACGAGATCGAGGAGGACGACGCAGCGCTCGACGACGGCGGGGACCTCGCAAGCGTCGATGCCGCCGACTACATCCACGTGCTGGTGGCGAAGAAGCCGCACAACGCGCAGGCGCGGCGGCGGTTCGAGGAGGCGGTGAACCTGGCGTACGCGATCGTGGAGGCGTCGTTCTGCTCGCCGTTCAAGGCGCCGCGGTGCCTGATGCGCTGCCAGCAGATCCTCGACCACCTGCAGCACCACTTGGACCTGAGCGTGTGCGACGACATCACGTGCACGACGGTCGAGTACCACTTCGCGCACCTGTCGGTCTGCGCGGAGGAGCACGAGAACGAGGAGTGCGAGTACTGCCTGCGAGGTGCGTCGCGAACTGTACTGCGGGAGGCTGACAGCGCGACCGACCCGCCTGCTTACGTTGCTGGTGCTCTCTGCTCTCCATGCTTCCAATCGCGGTGCGGGCAGTGAAAGAGCGCGAACTCATGCGCGCGCTCGACATTATGGACGGCGAGCTGCGCGAGGCGGAGGCGAAGGCGCAGGCGGTGATCGACGAGATCGCCGTGTCTTTCGCGACCGCCACGCGGAAGGAGCACGAGGCCGTGGTCGAGCAGCTCGAGGACGAGCTCGAGCAGGCGGAAGAGTACAAGCGCGACATGGTCAAGAAGCTCAGCGCGTCGCGCCAGTCGCTGCGCAGCGTCCGCGAGCAGATGGAGCGGCTCTCGGTGCCCACGAGCGTGCTCAAGACGCTGCCGCCACACTTCGCCAAGGCGCCCAAGAAGGAGGCGGCGGCGGCAGCGAAGCGGCGAAAGTGCTGAGCAAAGTCCAGTTTGTAGAAGTACTGTATCAACAATCAAGTGATTGTTGTTTGCGAAACTGTGATATCGTGCCTTATCCGATCAGTCGTCTGTATCGCTCCTGCGTCCACGTGCCCGCCATGAGCGGCAGGGAGTTCCTCATCGACGCCGTAGCGCAGTTCCTGCAGAGCGCGTCGTGGCTCGAGGCGGTCGCCGCGTTCCTCGAGAGCCACTTCCGCAAGTTCCTGGTCGCTGATGCGAGTGACGGCTCGAACACTTTGCAGCCTGAAGACACGAAAGCGACGGGCAGCAACGGCGTCGCCGCCGACGACGACGATGGTGACGCCAAGAAACCCACAGAGAGCCACTCGCTCGAGCAGTTCGACACGTTCCTGCTCTTCAAGGACCTCGTCGAGCAGCTGCTGGAGCAAGTGGTCGCGGACTTGGGCTGCTCCGGCGAAGACCTCGTGGCCGTGCTCGAGGAGAGCGCGCGACTCGGAAGGCACGCGTCGACGGAGCGCCAGTTCTTCATCAAGACGCTGCTGTCGTTCGATAGCTACGGCGCGTTCCACAAGAGGATCAGCGCGTTCGCCGCGGAGAAGAAAGGTCCCAGCCGCTGCTTGGATGTACTGTGGTGACGAACTGTGGCCGTGTCCTCTCACTTGCCACTCGTGTTGCTGTCAGCGAGCGGCGCCGTACTGGACGAAGAACCCGTGGTTGGCGACGCGAGTCCAGAGTACTCGGAGTGGATCTTGCAGCTCGCGATCGCGAGATCGATCCTGGAGGCGAAAGCGCGCGGAGATCCGCTCGACGAGACGGAAGAAGGGCTTGTGCCCTGGGCGGAAGCGTTGCTCGAGATGAGCAGTGCTCAACCCACAGCTGACGTGGACTACGACGGTGTGTTGAGGCAAGATGAAGTTGCGAACAGATAGACTGGTGTTGACACTGCTGAAATGTTTGCAGGTGAGGCGAAAGAGGAGTCGACGCCAGTCGACGACCGCCTGAGAGAGCTGGAGAGGACCTTGGTCCGAGAGGTGAGAGCCTTCATGTGGTATCTCCTGCCACTGGTTCTGCTGACGTAGTGTTCACTCTTCGCACTCTCTCGCTTCGGCTCCCTCACTCCAGCGCCTGAAGGTCGACTTGCTCGTCGCCCAGCGCATCGCCGACGCGAACGCGCAGATGAAGCAGCAGATGCTCCATCTCGTAGCCTCAGAGATCGAGGAGCAGAGCAGCGCCGAGCAGCTGCTCACTGGCACTGCAGAGGAGAACGAGCTCGCAGGGCTCTTCGCGCAGACCGAGACGATCCAAAGTCGACTGACAGAGGTCAAGGCGCAGTGCTTCGAGTTCACGAACGTGGGCCAGTCAGAGATGGATCGGATGTATGTAGCTGGTGCTCACGAGTCGCTTAGTGCACACTGACGATGTTCGATGGGACGCAGGTACCTCTTCCTCAAAGAGAAGGTGCACCTGAATCAAGACCTCGTCTCGAAGGAGAGCGAGATCTTCGAGTTCGTCTTCACGCAGATCCACGAGAGCGAGGCTGCGCTCGTGCCTCTGCTCCTCGAGTGGCTGCTCCTCGAGTCCGAGGGACTCCGCGTGCAGCACCAGATCCAGGATCAGATCAACGGCGCGCGAGACGAAGGACACTGGAGACAGGACTGGGACGAGGGCTCGAAGGTGTTCTACTACGTCCACTCGGTCACGAACGAGAGCAGGTGGGAGGCACCGCTGTGCGGCTACCTCGACATGAACTCTGTGTTCGTGACGCCTGCGTGGGACAGCTACGGAGAGACTGGTTCTGCTGCCACTGGTGGCGGTAGTGAGGAGTACGTGACGGAGGAAGGAGTCGAACTGCCGTATGCTGGGTACGACGCGGTGTACGAAGCGAGCGACGCGGAGCAGAGCAGCGCACAGCCATTCCTGAATGAGGCTACGTCTCAGCTTGACGCGACGCTCAGTCGAGCAGGCGTCGGAGAGGATCCGAGTCAGTTGGTGCGTTCGCATCTGCTCTGATCTGCTCGCTTGTGCGCTCTGGACGGTGTCAATATGAAGGAAGGTGTCTGATCCTTTGCTCGCGATGTGTCGAAGGTGGAGATCGAGAGCATCATGGAGCGCATCTCGCAAGAGCACAACGAGGAGCGTCGGCGACTGGAGCTGCTGTTCCAAGTGGAGAAGGCGCGGCAGAAGGAGGAGCTGCGGAAGCGAAAGGACAAGAAGCGGCGCGAGCGGTTGCTGAAGAAGAAGACGGCAGCGAACGAGAGTGACGGGGATGCGAAGGAGGAGAACGCGGCAGTGGAAGAAGGTGCGAGAGAAGCAGAGGAGAAGGTGGCAACACCGCCAGCGACGCTGCCTGCTCGCCTTCTGTCGCCGCGGATCCCTCCCATCAAAGCCGAGACCAAGTCCTCGCCTCAGAACGACGACCACGTCTTCAGTATCGTGGTGCCTGGCCACGGCCGCGTCGACCTCACGCACCTGCTGAGCGACTCGCACGCCAAGCGCATCAACGATAGGAAGGGGCTGTCGCCCCTGACGCAGCAGCACGTCCCAGCACAGGCGATGCTCAATCCCTCGACGCTGCGGTACCTGACCGAGAAGATGATCAAGAGAGACCCTGCGAACTGGAGCCACGGCGCGTCGAAGCAGGAGATCGTGATCGACGAGATGGACGCTGCAGACGAGAAGTAGACCAGCGGCGAACGCGCTGTGGTCGCATCATGTGTGCAGAGTCGACAACCGCTTCCGCTGCTTCCTCTCGGATGATCTCTTGCCGTCCGCTGCCAGCGCCTTTGTCTGCGCCTTCTTGATCTGCCGCAGCTTCCCTAGCTTGGCTCTGTACTCGCTCTCCGCCTGACGCTTGAGGAACGCCTGCAACTCGCGACTCGCAGGGTCGTCGTCCTCGCTGCTCTCCGCGAGAAGCAGCACACTATCGAGCGCGTTCTTGCGCTTCTGCGCTCCGTTGTACCGTTTCAGCGAGTGCCAGAAAGCGAGTCGAGGCGATCGATGTCCACGCACCGAGTTGTAGTCGAGCACCTGACCACCGTACTGGACCAGCAGCTTGGCGACGCTGATCGACTTGACGTAGTGCATCGGAGACGAGCCCGAGCGGTCTCGGCTCAGTGGGTCAGCGCCGTAACTCAGCAGCAGGAACACGATCGCGCGGTGGCTGCGCGTGACTGCGAGGTGCAGCGGCGTGCAGCGACCCTGTCGAGGGCCAAGCCGTCAGTTCAGGCAAGACGAGCTTGCTCTCCCGCTATTCGAAGTGCGCACGCACGCACCAGCATCGTCCGGAGCATGAGGTCTGCGTCGGTCTTCTCGAGAAGTAGCTTGACGACCTCCAGACGTCCTTCGGTGCACGCTTCGTGCAGCAAGGCGCGGCCGGATATCGGGTTCCTCGCGTTCACGTTCATTACACTACGGTTGCGCTGCTGCTCTTGCAGCAACACGCGGAGGCCGTCAGCGTCGCCGTCCACCACGAGGTCGAGTGCAGTCGCCGCCTTGGCCACGTTCGTCTCGGCGTGCGCGAGCGAGAGCAGATCGTCGAGGAGCTCCGCCGACGAGGTCGCCATCCTTCGTTCTGTGTGTCGCTTCGAATCCCTGATACTGAAGTGCACTTGTCACACGTCGCAGATGTTTGATTGGCGTCCGCATTCACTCTCCATTTTGACGGTCAATAATGGCGGCTTCGATGCTCGTGGCTCGCAGCTGCCGGCTGCTTGCGCGCGCGCCATCGCGGCTGCAACGCTCGCTCCCGGCCGCCGCCGCAGAAGCACCATCAGCACCGCAGCTCACAGGCGCTGCTTCACTCTCGACGTCGGCCGGCAGCGCGGACTACAGCGACTTTAACGCCGTCGTGAAGGTGCGACGACGAGCTCTTCCCACACTTTACATATTAGCAGGCATCGTGCTTAGATAAACGGTTGGCTGCTGGTCTCTTGTAGACACTGCGCGAGGTCTCCACGCAGCAGCAGCAGCAGAAGGAGGAGAGCGGGGGCGACGCGGCGCAGGTCGAGCGGCGGCTGCCGAGCACCAAGACGCTCAAGGAGCTCGGGCACCACGACCTCGTGCGCGCGATCCAGAAGAAGCACGGCGGCTTCGTGCAGGTGGCCGCACGCCTCGGGATCGCGACCACCGACGGGGACGCGCTCCGGATCCACAAGCAGAAGAGCTCGCGGACGAACCGGCGGCGGAAGCGCGAGCAGCGGATCAACAAGCACGACTTCTACTGACGGCAGCAGCGGCAGCCGTCGTCGCGTACGTGAAGGAGGCGCTCAACAGCGACACGTGCGTTCATTCGCCCTCCGGCATCCCATACACTCACTCAGGCAGCTCAGGCAGCTCATCGCTCCCGCGAGCGGTCGTCAACGCCAGTCGACGGGGTTCGAGCACCCGGCGACGGCGCAGACGCGCGGCGGACGTCGCACTCCGTGGCAGCACCTGCACGCGCACTGGGGCTCGTGAGCGTCGCTCTCGTCACTCTCGTCACTCTCGTCGCTCTCGTCGCTCTCGTCGCTCTCGTCGCTCTCGTCGCTCCAGTCCCCGTCGTAGTCGCGGTCGCTGTCCGTCAGCCGGCTCTCCGACTCGTCCTCCAGTTTGACACGCGCCGTCGTCGGCAGCGTCTGCGTCGCTCTCGTGACGACTGGCGGCCGCTGCCTGGCGGCCACTGCGGCTCCGACTTGATGCGCGCCACGACTGCCGCCGGCCGCCTCGTTTCCTGCGCCGGAGGCAGCGCCAGCAGACGAGTCCGTAGCGGACTCGGCACCGGCGCCGGCGGCGGGGGCAGCGCCGCCAACAGGCGCTCGAAGCGCTCACTCTCCACGCTCACAGTTACGACAGGTGCCGACCCGGTGAACTGTCATCGGGTACTACCGGTTCTCTGGAACCGGTAGTTCACCAGGTCGGCAGACTCGCATGGAGTTGGTGATTGAGGTACAGTTGAGTGACGATTTCCAAACGTGATCAATCACGTGATTGGGACAAAATCACTTGGGACTTCAAACAGGGAAACTGGTGCAAGGTGGGACAGTATATTCTATGAAACATTTCTGTAGTTCTAGATCGTGATTTTGAAGAACCACAAGCCATCTCGGAGTGCATTGGACTTGTAAGGCTTAACAATTGAAAAGCGTCCCACGCAAGGAATAGACTCGAAATTCGTATGAAGGCTATACCGCGGATCCTA
Source organism: Globisporangium cystogenes (assembly GCA_023334215.1). Lineage (NCBI taxonomy): Eukaryota > Oomycota > Peronosporomycetes > Pythiales > Pythiaceae > Globisporangium > Globisporangium cystogenes. The sequence continues at coordinate 31,956 of JAASGM010000019.1, read as the reverse complement.
GCATAAATGACTCACACTGAATGCAACCAGGTGTCACGGGGCTTGGCTCCGTGGTAGGCTTGCACCTGGACTTACGAGGAAGCGTGCTTTTTCAACTGCTTTTATTGTTTTTATGGGTTTTAACACTAGTGAAGAAACTAAAGGAAACTAAAGCTACTGGCGACACCCGTTGCAGGAATAGGAAGGAAGCCCTGGAGGTGTTCACATTGGAACTCACCAAGCCAAAACTAAGAGCGTACCTAAATGAGTGTGCACGGTGCCTTCGTTACACCACAGCCCACACAAAATAGCGCGCACCCGCGCGCTATACGAAATTCAATAGTGAAGAAAACAAAGTAAAAGAACCCGGGAGAATTCTCCGCCGCGTCCCCGAAGAACGCCAGAGAACTCTAGCGGATCGAACTCGACGAGTGCGCACACGCCACGCGGCCACGAGGTGACCGAGCTCTCTCCACCCGAGCTGGAGGAGCTCAAGCAGGCAGCGCTCGACTGGGCAGCCTTCTTGCGCGTGGAGCGCGGCGCGAGCGCCCGCATCGCTGCGCTAGTGCAGAATACGCATATCCCAGGCGTGTCCCGATCAGCCATCGACAGGGCGTGCGGCGGAGAAAGGAGGCGCGCGCGCCTCGCCGCCTTGCGCTTGCGCGAAATGTTGGGAGAGAAGTGGCCTCGCGAGAGCAGCGTCGACAGCTGGGCGTACGATTACACCCAGGCCGAGCCTCCGCTCGAGCCCGACATAGCCGAGCCCGACCACTGCAACACCGCGTCCGAGCCATGCAGCCCTTAGCCAGTCTCGACTGCGACTACCACGACCGACACCTCCGCTCTCTCAGAACCATCCATCCCTGTCAGCGACGAGCACGCAGCGCCCGACTGGGCAGGTGGTCTGCAACCCGCCTTGACAACCATCGAGACTTGGCAGTTGCTCGAATTTCCGAGCCGCCGCCTGTGTCCGTGGTTTCGTAAGGGCGGGTGCAGGCGCATCTGCCCCTTCGGGTATGCACACGACGAACCGTGTAGCAGCACCGCGCTCATCGCTGTCATCGACAGCGCTAAGGACTTTCTCGCGGTCTGTCATCACCTGACAACGGACGAGGTGGTACGTTAGAATTGATATTTATGTGGTCCACACTCTGACGTCGCTTCACGCGTAGGTTGCGGATGCAATTATTGCAAGGAAGAGACGTGGGTTCTCAGAGCTTATAGTCCTCACAGACAACACCAAGTCAAACAAGAAGGACTCGCGCGTGGAGAGCCTTCTCGCAGTGCACGGCGTCGAGCCAAGGTACGTAGGCTATCATATGCTGCGAGCCTCGCGGCCTCGTCGCGGTCTGCGTGCCACTGGCGCACTAGGTGGCCGAGCGCCTCCGGCGTCAGCCCGCACTCCACCGCCAGCGCCTGCAGCGTCTCGCCGAGCTCCAGGCGCAGCGCCACGTCAACGACCTTCGCCAGAAGAGGTCGCTCATGCTCGGCGCGAGAGTCGTTCTCAGGTGGCTTCGCGTTTCTTTACAAAGTGCGATAGTGACAAAATCGAGTAAATCGACTTGTCACTTTGCGATGGAGGCGCTGCCAGCGACCGCGCTGCTCGAGGTCCTCGCGTTCGCGCACGCGCCGGCGCTGGTGCCGCCGCCCAGTGACGCGTTCCACCAGTCGCGCGCGCCGGCCGCGGGACTGCAGACGCTCGCGCTCGTGAGCCGCGCGTGGCGCCTCGCGGCCGACGAGCTGCTGCGCCGCCACGCGCGCCGCTCGACGACGCTGCGCTTCGCCGCCGGCGACGAGAACGTCGAGCAGCGCGCGTACGCGGCCGCGCTGCGCGTCGACGGCGCGCAGATCGAGGACCTGCGGCTGGCGGTGGCGCGCGCGCGCCGCAGTGACCTCTGGTGGGAGGCGCTGGTGGCGCCGCACGCGGCTGCGGAGCTGCTGGCCGCGCAGCCCGTCGACTGGCGCGCGCTGCTCGCGCTCGCGCCGAACGTGCGGCGCCTCGACCTCTCGCGCGTGCCGCTGCACCACTTCGCGCTCGCCGACGCGCTGCGGGCGGCCGCGGGCTGCTGCAGGCGCGTCGAGGCGCTCGTGCTGCCCAAGCGGGACGGCGCGAGCCACGCGGACGCCGTGGACGCCACGATCGACGACACGTTCGACGCGCTCTTCGCCGCGCTCGAGCAGTGGCACGCGGCGGCGCAGGCGACCCGGCAGCCAGGCAGACGACTGGGCCTGCGGCAGCTCACAGTGCCGAGCCACAGCGCGGACGACCCGGAGGCGGCGTCGGAGCGGTTCCTCGCCGCGGTCACGCGCTTCTGCCCGGAGCTCGAGCTCCTGGACGGCTGGAAGGCGTCGTACCGCGAGACGAGCTTCGTGGCTTGCGGCCGCAGCCTGAGCGTGACGCCGGCGACGTGGACGCGCTTCTGCCGCGCGTGCACGCGCCTGCGCGAGTTCAGCTGGGTGCTCGTGCCGTTCGCGGACGCGTTCTTCGTGCCGTTCGGCGCGACGCCCAAGCCGCAGCTCGCGCACCTGCAGCTCGCGTACAACGCCGCCGCGCCGTTCCGGATCCTCCGCGCCGCGTACTCGACGCGCGGGCTCTGCGCGCTGCTGCGCGGCTGCCTGCAACTGCGCGTGCTCGACGTCGTGCTGCACCGCACGCAGTCGGCGCAGGCGCTCGTGTACCCGCACCTGGACGAGATGATCGACGGCGCCGTGTTCGACGACCGGTTCGTCGCGCAGCTCGCGCTCTCGAGTCCGCGGCTCGAGAGCGTGCGCATCCGCGCCGTCGACAGCGGGTACCCGGCGCTCAGCGCGATCTCGGACGCGGGCGTCGACGCGCTCGCGGGGCTCGAGCGCCTGCGGTGCCTCGAGCTGCTCGGCGCCCGGTGCTCCGGCAGCGCCGTCTGGGCGTTCGCCGAGGCGCTTGCGGCGTCGCGCGTGCTGGCGTCGCGGGTCGTCAAGATCCGCGAGCTCGGCAGCGGCTTCGGGGACGTCGTGACGCAGCTGCTCGAGTGCGCGGCGAGCGCCACGGACGCGGCGCTGCTGCGCTGCCGCAAGCCGCTGCTGCTCTCCGTCGCGAGCCGGCGCGGGTTCGTGTTCCAGCGGAGCGTCCTCGAGGCTGCGGACGCGCAGGTCAGAGAGCGGCACGCGCACCTGCGCTTCGTGGCGCTGGAGAAGCCGGTGAGCAGAGAGAAGCACGGTTACGCGACGCGCCTGCTGCTGCGCAGCCGCACCAGCAAGGACGTCGTGCGCGTCGGGAAGCTCATCCTGTTCACCGACCGCCGGCTGCTCAGCGCCAAGGTCCAAGCAGCAGCGGCGCTGAGCGGCGGGTGCGTCCTGGAGCCTAATCCGAGTCGATAGACACGACGTCGAGCGAGCTGTTGGTGTCGTCGGCGCTGCGTTCGGACTCGTCGACGGACGAGAGCTCCGAGTCGGCGGGCGCGTGGCGTCCAACTGGCTTGGCGGGCGAGTCGTCTTCGAGCAGCGAGTCCTCGACGTCCGCCTCCGAGTCGCTCGGCCCTCGCGCTGTCTCCGGCGATTCGACGAGCGACGCGTGCTTCTCGTCCTCCGAGTCGCTTGAAGCGCGTCGCTGGGTGTCGGCTGCGTGCGAGGCTTTGGCCGGGGAGGAGTCGATCTCCGACACTTCGTCCGACTCGCTCGCACGGCGCCGCCGCGTCGGCTTCGTCGGCGAGGCCGCGTCCGACTCGTCCGAGTCCGTCTCGAACGCCGAGCTCTCGGACGCGTCGTCCGCGACGCTCCCGTAGCCGGAGCCGTCGTCGGACTCGCTGCTGCTGCTCACCTCCTGACTGCTGCTGTGGTGCTTGTCGACAGGCTTCGCGCGGCTGCTCTTGGCGCTCGCACGCGCGGACGCGACGGGAGCGAGCACTTGCAGCTCGTCGAGCACACCCACGTCCGCGTCTCTCGAGCTCACAACGACCTGGCCGATCGTGCTGAGCGCCGACACGGGCCCTTCTTCCAGCACGCCGTCCGACTCGACGGCGACCCGCACCCACGGCAGCGTCGCCTCGATCTCCCGCACGAGCTTGTTGAGCGCCTTGCAGAACGTCCGCAGGCTCTTGGGCTTGAAGTCCGGCGCGGTCGTCCGGTTCCGGAGCCGGACGGCGAACTTCGGACGTGACGCGCTCTCCTCCTCGTCGTCGACGACCGAGCCGAAGGCGCCGACGACCTTCGCCAGCAGATCGAGCGCTTCGTCGTAAAACGCGCGCTCGCTCTCGCCCTGCTCCACGCCGACGTCCACGGTCCGCTGCCCCTTCGAGCGGCGCCAGTGCTCGACGAACACGAACACGTCGAGCGACGCGCCTCCCGCGCCGGTGATCAGCACGCGCCGGAGGTTCGCCATGCGGCTGAGAGCGAGCAGCCCTGCACCCGAGAGCGACTCGATCGCGCGTGCGTCCTCGTCCGTGCTTAGCTCGACGATCTTGAGCTCGCAGAGCAGCGGACACGCGTCCGCGACGCTCGCGAGGAACGCGTCGCCGAACGCCTCGGGCTCGATCGTCCCGGGCTCGTCCAGGTTCGCGTGGAGGACCACGTGAAGCTGCTCCAGGTGCGGCAGCGCGCGCACGACCGCCGCCAGCGTGTCCGGTGTCGGCGGAGCCACCAGCTCGTCCGGGAGCTCCGCCTTCGCATCGTCCTCCTCGTCGTCGTCGTCGCTGTCGCCCTGCAGGCGGAAGTCCTCCCAGCTCCAGCTCTCGCTCACCGCCAGGCACAGCCGACGCAGCGCCGGCTTGGGCGTCGCCGCGAAGATCCGGAAGTACGCGTCGTGGAACGGCGCCACCGCCCAGTTGAACTCCCGCAGCGCGCGCATCGTGGATGCGCAGAACTGCGTCCACACGGCCGGCGGCACGTACCACTTCTCGTCGCACTCGACGAAGCCGTCGACCCGGTACCCGGCCTGCCAGCCGTCCAGGAACTCGAGCGCCGGGCAGAGCTCGGCCACGACTGCGAGGAGCGTGGCGCTTGGCGCCTCGGCCTCGTCCTCCCGCCGGCTCGGGATCGAGAGCTGCCGCAGCGCCGGCCAGTGCTCGAGCGCCTCGCAGAGCGCGTTGTACGTCGCCGCGATCGCCTTCTTGGGCGTCTTGGACGGCGCGCTGCGCTTCGAGAGCACGAGCGCCTCCACGCGCCGGCACGCGGGCGCCGCCGCCAGCAGGATCTTCGCCAGCGCGCTGTGCTCGAGCGGCACGCCGCGCAGGTCGAGGCGCTGCAGCGCGGGGCAGAGGCGCAACAGCTCGCGCCAGTCGACCGCCGCCAGGTCTTTGGAGCGCAGCGCCGCGTCCACCGAGAGCCGCAGGTCCAGCAGCCGCTCGCCGCGGCGCGCGAGCTCCGCGCGCAGCTGCGCCACGTCCTCGGCAGTTGGCGCCGCGACCAGCCGCCAGTCGAGCGTGCTGGCCACGAACTCGGCGACGACGACGCACGTCGCCTGCTTCCAGTCGGAGGCGACCGCCGCAACGGTGCGCAGCCGCCGCAGCGGCAGATTCGGACTCTCAGGCGCGCTGTTCGCCGCCGGCACGAAGTGGGGCAGCGCGAACGCCAGCACGCGCGCGAAGAGCGCCGGCGGCAGACGCGCGACCAGCGACTGCGAGGAGCTCACGGCGCTGGAACTTGTGCTACTGGTGCTGAAGCTGCTGCTGGCGACGTCGGCTCGGCTGCGCTTCGCGGCGCTCGGCGGAGACGACGGCGCCGAGCGCTTCGCCGCCATCCTCCTCTCCTCGAGTCTGTTTGAGAAGTGTGGACGATGATACCAAAGTATCATGTACTTAAAAGAGTACCAGAACTTTGGGCACTTAGTAAAAGTGGTTGTCGTGGCCGAAGTCGAAGTCGTCGTAGTCGTAGTCGCAGTCGCTGTCGTAGAACGCGCCGTTCTCGCTCTGGATGTAGTCGAGGTACGCGTCGTACTGGGCTTGGGCCTGGAACTCCTCAAAGTCATCGTCAAAGTCGTCGTCGCCCAGGTCGCCCTCGATCCGGAAGTGTTGCACGTCCATGTTGTACTCGCCGGCGCCGGGGCCGACAAAGGTCTCAGTTCTCCGGACGCTCGCGGGGGCGTCGTCGTCCCACCCGAACGACTTGCGCGGCGTCGTGGACTTGGTGAACAGCCCGAACTCGAGGATCCTCGAGAACCCGCGGTTCTTGGGGCCGTCGGTGCCGCAGCGGATCTCGAGCTCCGGGAACCTGTGCATCACCTCGCCGATGTTCGCCTCCAGCTTACGCAGGTAGCTCCGGCTCCAGTCAGGGTCCACGGGCTGCTGCGTCCCGTTGCACAGCCGCAGTATCACTCGCCGGTTCACGAACCGGACGTCGTCCGCCGTGAGTATCAGCTCCAGGAGCTTCGACACCGTGTGGTAGAAGCTCAGCTGGGAGCCGGCCGTTGCGCCGCCGACGCTGATCTGGATGTCCCGCTGGCCGCCAAAGTCGCCCGGGAAGTCGTTCAGCAGCGCGAAGATCCCGCGCTCCAAGCAGTTGACGCTGCGGAGCTCGACGTACCGCAGCCACTTGAGCTTCGAGAGCGCGACGAGGCTGCGGTCCGTGAACCCGAGGATCGGCACGAGGTTCCGGTTGAAGCGCTCCGCGACTTCGCGCATCGTCAGGCGCTCGAGCAGCGGGCAGTGCGCTACCAGCGCGGCGCAGAACGGATCGCCGAAGACGTTCATGTTGAGCACCTCTTGCTGGGGGAAGTGGCGCACGAGGAAGTCGACGTCTTCTTCGGCGAAGAGGACTGGGAGGTTGTCGAGTATGTCGTCCTCCATCGGGTGGTAGAAGCACACCTTGAGGTCCCGCAGCGCTGGACACGCAGCGAGCACGGCTTTCGGGTCGCTCGCGTTGAGTCCGAACGGCGACCGCGGCCCGCGCTCTGCGTCTCGCACGTCGGAGAAGTACCGGTCCCAGTCCCAGAGCATGTTGATCGCGAACGTCAAGCTCGTGAGCCGCGGCTTGCGGTGCGCGCCGAAGACGCGGAAGAAGTCGTCCTTGAACGGTGCCACGATCCAGTTGAACTCCGTCAGGTGCGTGCACGTGACGTTGAACTTCTCCCACGTCGCCTTTGAGATGATCCATTGGTCGGCGCAGGTGAACCGGTCGACTGTCTGGAGCGAGTTCACGTAGCCGTCGAGGCACTCGATCGCCGGACACAGCTCAACCACGTTCTCGATGTAGTCCGTGCTCTGCAGGTACCGGTCTGTTGTCAGGCGGGTCGGGAGCCGGAGGTGATGCAAGCCTCCTCTCGCGTGCCAGCGCGCCAGCGCAGTGTACAAGCTCGCAACGGTCGCTTCAATCGCTCCGTCGCCGCGGTCGTCGCCGCGAGGGAGCAGCAGCATCTTTAGATCTGGGCAGTGCGTCGACGCCGCGTCCAGGATCGCAGCGATGTGCGGACTCGAGAACGACATGTCGAGGATGTCGAGGCGTTGGAGCGCGGGCATGCGCGCGAAGATCTCGCGCCACGGCAGCGGGGTCTCGTCCACGAAGTGCAGTCCCGGCCGCACGAAGAGCAGGTCGTTCTCGGGCATGCCCATGGAGATCGAGAGCTCACGCACGTGGCGACCGCGCAGCGTCACGCGACGCTTGTGTGTCTCGAGCTCAGCGCGCGTGGTCGTCAAGAACGCGAGCGTGAGGCTGCGCAGCTGGAGCTCTGCGAGAACCTCGCGCACGTGCGGCACCCAGTCCTTCGCGACCAGCTGGAACGCGCTCATCGCGTTGAGCTCCGCTCCCCACATGGGTGGCGCCTCCACCGCGTCGATGGTGCCGAAGCCTGCGAACGTGAGGATGTGGCGGAAGACCGGCGCTGGCAGCGCCGTCGCCGGCGACCTCGCGCTCGTCATGCTGCGCGTTCGACCTTTCGTGAAGTAAGACAGATATTGACACGCATGAAAAGTAACATTCGATTCATACGTGGTTTTTGAGTCGACAAAGTCGAATCGAACCAATCATCACTTGCGGGGTGTTGAGATGGTCACAAACGCTTGCTCGCACGCCGCAAGCGCTGCCTCGGCGCTCTTGTAGCGCCCGAGGTACAGCGGGTTCTGACCGGGCAGGTGGATCCGCGCGGCGAACTTGGACTTCTTCTGCCGCGTGACCACGAACCGCTGCTTCTCGTCCTCGGAAAAGCTCGACCGCTCGCTCTCGAAACGCCCCGAATCCCCTCTGCTGCTGCTGCTGCTGCTACTCGTCTCGTTGATCGAGAAGCGCGGAGAGAGGTCGTTCGCGCTCGAAGGCGCAGGGTTCTCCAGGTCCACGTCATCGTCGATCTCGTCGCTCGGGTCTTCCTCGACGGGAGTGATCGTCTGTCCGAGACGGCGGGAGCGCTGCGCGCGACTCTTTCGCCACTGCTGTTTCTGGCCGAGCACCGCGTACTTGAGCGATGACCCGGACGAAGTCGGCAGAGTGGCGCTGTCGCTATCTTGGTTCGAGGAGAACGGCCCGCCGCCCCGCAGCGCCAACGCCGCGAGCGAAGGGATCTCGAACTGCGCGCTCTTCTGCTGGAGAACGACTCCAGGCGCGACCGCGTCATCGTACTCGTCGTCGTGCGCGACGCGGATCATGTTCCTGTCAGAGCTCCAGTTGTTGCCGGCGCGTGAGCAGTCGACGTCTCGTTCCGCCGTGCTGGCGAACGCGCTCTCGTCGTCGAGGTCGGACTGGTCGAGGATCGGCGACACGGCGGCCGCGTGCTTGGTCTTGTGCTGACTGCTCCCGTAGATGCTACGGAGCGCTGGACGCTCCATCGCCTCGAGTGCGACTTGAAGAATGCGCCTGCTTGCACCTGCTGGTCGACGTCGAGGACGAGGACCTCCGAGCTCCCAAAGCAGTTTCATTTTGACACCCAAACTTGGATCCTCTGCGATGCGAATCGACGCGATCACTTCGACGGCAGCCTGTTCGCGCACCTGACGAAGAGCAGTCGGAGCATGGGGGAAGATGCGGCGACAACTTCAGCAGCGAGCGACAGCGAGATGCCAGTCGGTGAGAGCAGGAGCGCGCCGAGTGCGCCGTCGAAACAAGTAATCGCTGCGCGGAAGAAGATGGTCAAGAGCCTGAAGAGCAAGGACGCGGCGAGGAAGGTCGAGGCGGCCAAGTTCTGTCTCCAGGACGAACTCTTCCTCCAGGAGCCCGACGTTGCAGCGCTCCTGCTCGGGTTCCTCGGGAAAGTCAAGGTGGGTCAGGAAGGCAGCAAGCGGCTGCTGCGAATCGCGGGCTTCTGATTCATGCACTCGTGCGCTTCGTCGACACGCGCAGACTCCGGAGCTCGTGCGGGCGACGCTCGCAGTCTTCAAGCAACTTCTCACGGCAACGCCATCGCACGCAGCGCACCCGAGCGCCGACGGAGCATCGGAGAGCACGACAGAGCCTGTCGAGTTGCATCCAGAGATCAACGGTGAACACTTGGTGCTTGTGTCGACGCTCGACGTCGCCACTGACGCACTCGTGTGTCCCGCAGCGCGCTTCCTCATCGAGCAGAGCTGCCTTCCAGAGTCGCCGTGGAAAGGCTGCGAGCCGTTCCTGGCGGTCTTGACGGTCAGCAGCTTCCCTCCAGACGTCAAGGTGAGCTCCTCTACTCTCGACGCTCGTCGCTTGCGTCCACCTCAACTGATCCGTCTCGTCGCGTGGCTCGCGTCCAGATCCTGGCGGTCCAAGTGTATCGCGCGCTGCTCACGGCGTCCGTCAAGCATACAATGCGCGATCGCAGTCGCATGACGGAGCTGTCGATCGTCCAGACTTTCGGGAGTCCGCGCACCACACTGCTCGCGACGCTGGACGCGGAGGACAAAGAGCTCCAGCTCGTGGCGCTCGCGTGTCTCGCGACGCTCTTCCAGAAACTCGTCGACAACAACTTCCTCTCGAGCGCGGACGAGCAGCCAGCCGCCACCGCGCGCTTCCTCGCGTTCGCGTCGCACTCGGACCGGCGCTTCCACGACCCCGTGCTCTCGATCGTCGACAGCGTCTCGCGCTACGGTACGTCCGCCGCGGCGTCACGAGGTCTCCGATCTCTGCCTGACACTGTTGGCTACTGCGTAGCGCACGGCAGAGCCTTCCTGCGCGCCAGCCAAGCATCGGAGGTGCTGAGTCGCATGCTCGTCGACGTCGGTAGCACGCCTGGCAGCGTCCTGAGCTTAGAGGAGACCGCGGTGGTCGGAGCGAACACTGCCGTCGCCTGCAGGTGCCTCTGTCGACTCGAGTTCGCCAAGGAGCAGCCGATCGCCTCGGCGGATGAGGTTGCGCTCAACGAACCTGTGATCTTCCCGGCGATCGACGCGATGGTGGCGCTGCTGCAGCACGACGTGTGTGCTGCTCTCTTGACGGCACCAGGAGCCAACGCGTCCGCCCCAGTTCAGACTCCGGTAGCAGCACCAGCAGCACCAGCAGCGGCGGTGATGGCGACAGCTCCAGTCGCACCGCCTCCAGCACCGTTCCCGAGCGACAAGTGCGTCGCTGTCATCATGAGCCTGGGACGCATGGTCCAAGCAAGCGACAGGTGCAAGGCTCGCGCGAACGAACAGGGCGTCCTGCCCGTGCTGCTCGACTGCTTCAAGCTCCCCGACGAGCTCGGGCTGCACCAGGTCGCAGACAAGCTGCTGCACCTGTGCATCCTCTTGCCTGGCGCCGATGACTCCTTCCAGCTGAACGTGAACCCTCGCGTCCTCTCAAGCGCCGCGCAGCCTCCGCCTGACACATCGGACGCGTCACCAACGGAGCAGCTGCAGCCCCCGTTCCTCTTGGCGGAGAGTGTGCTGGCGTTGCTGGAGCTGCCTCCAACGCCAGGCGACACGCGCCTCCTCTTCCGAGCCGCGCGGTGGCTCGCGGTCCTCGTCGAGGCGCCTGCGAACGCGCTCGCGCTCGGCGACGCCAACGTCGAGCCGTTCCTCCGGGTCCTCGCTCAGACGTCTCCGCAGCACGACCTCCTCTTCGGCTTCCTGGCGCGATGCGTCACTGCGATCGTCTCGCAGAGCGGCGGCGCGTGCGAGGTGCGTGGCCTTCGCCGCACACGATCCCCACGAAGGGCTCGTCGTCGCCTAACGGACTCTGCATGGCCAGCAATGCGCGCTGGAGGCCCTGGACCCGACCGGCGCCTTTGTCGTCTTCCTGCAGTCTGCCGGGTCGCCGTCCGAGGCGACTCAGAGCGCCGCGCAGCTCGTCGGGAGAGGGGCCGAGCTCTGCAAGCTCGAGTGGCTCGACGAGGAGCGCGCGGAGGCGATCTTCGAGCCTATGCCGCTGACCAGCCAGCGCCACGACTTCGACCCGTTCCTGAGTGTGGCAGACGCGCTCCACGCGCTGGTGCGCGGCTACGCCAAGTGGAACCCTCCAGCAGGCGACGGCGGCGGCGCTGCGAGTCCAGCAACCGACTTCTTCGAGCTCCTGCTTCAGAAGCTGGACACCGGTGGTGGTGCCGGTGGTGCTGCAGGAGCCCCCGGCAGCAAGAGCGGCGTCGCGATGCCGAGCAAGAAGAAGATCGAGCTGTCCAAGCCCACGGCCGTCGGCGAAGGCGTCGCGTGCTCGATCCTCGCCAAGAGCGTCGAGCTCGCGCAGCTCATCTCGTTCTTCTCGGAGCACCTGTCGGCGGTGTCGAGCGGCCTCCTGCGGCTGCTGGCGGAGCTCCTGAGGCTTCCGGGCGGCGTCCGGGCGATGGTGCAGCTCGCCAAGCAAGCCAAGAGCCCCGGAGCGGAGCGCGACGGCGACCTGGCGTCCTCGTCGTCCATCGCGGCGTTCGCCGAGTGGCCGCTGGCTGAAGATCAGACCGAGCGCACCGAGTTCGCGCACCTTATCCGCCCGCTGCTCGTCGTGCTGCAGTCGCCGGACGCGACGTTCGCCGAGGTCGAAGCTGCGGTCGACGTGCTCGACCTCCTCACCGGCTCGAGCGGCGCCGACACCGTCGTCTATTCTGCTGTGCTGCCGACCAGTGGGATGAGCGTCGAGGTGCCGATCGCACAGAGCTGCGTCTTCGCGAACGCGCTGGCGAACGCCGGCGTCCTCGTGCTGCTGCTCGCGTACATGGACGACTGCCGCATGCCGGACTTCGCGGCCGACGCTGCGCGGCGCACGGCGTTCGTGGCCAAGACGAGGACGCTCGTGATGCGCTTCGTCGTCCTGGGAAGCGAACTTCTCGACGTAGCGCTGGCCAAGATCGACGCGCTCGAGAGCGCCGCCATCGACGCCGCAGACGCGGCTCTGGAGCCGAGCCGACCGAAGGCGACGGCTCCCCGGATCGAGTTCGTCACGCGGTGGGCGAAAGACGTGCTCGACCGGCGCGTCGACGTCCCGCGCTTCGAGTATGCCGGGTACCCGGCGCTGCTGCTGGCCGCGGAGCTCGGCGACAACGCGGTCGCGCTCGCGCTGCTGAGTGCAGGGGCGTCTCCGGACACGACGGCGATCGACGGCACGAGCGCGCTGATGCTGGCGCTGCTGACCGGGAACGAGGAGCTCGCGCTCGCGCTGCTGCAGCGACGCGCCGACGTCGACGCGATGACGATCGACGGGTGCGACCTGAGCGCGTGGACCTGCGCGCTGGCGTCGCCGCGCGGACAGCCGCTGCACGTGACGATCACGCGCTCGCACGAGGCCACGTGCGGCGCGCAGAACATGGCGCTGCTGGTCGAGCTCGACTCGCTCCGCGGCTCGCCGGTGCTGCTCGAGCCGCTGCTAGCGGCCGGCGTGGACGCGCGCGTGTCGGACGCCGACGGGAACTTCCTGCTGCACGCGCTCGTGGCCAAGCTGCACGTGCGGCGCAAGCTGCGCGGCCTCGACGTGTGCGTGCGCTACCATTCGCGACGGCATGCGGACGCGCGCTTCCTGCTCGACACGGTCGACGCGCTGGTCGAGCGCCACGCGGTGGACGTGGACGCGTGCAACCGGCTCGGGCAGACGGCGCTGCACCTCGCGCTGATCTTCGGCCACGCGGACGTCGTCCAGCGGCTGCTGCAGCTTGGCGCGAACCCGAACGTCCAGGACGCGTACGGCTACCTCCCGCTGCACTACGCGTGCCTCGCGCTCTGTGACAGCGCCGACGGCTCCGGCGAAGGCGCCGTGGCCGTCGTGCAGGAGCTGCTGCGCGTGGCCCCGCGGTTCGCACTGACGGCGGGCGAGCACGTGGACCTGCGCAAGCACAAGCTGCCGCACGAGAAGCGCGCGCTCGCGATCGACGCGATCCTCGACGGCGGCTTCGTCGACGCGACCGAGCCAAAGGCGCTGACCACGCAGGTCGCGACCGCGGCGCAGGTGCTGGTGACCCGCGGGAGGCTCGACGGGCTGCTCCCGTGGCACTTGGCGTGCGGCGGCTGCAACCTCGTCGCCGCGACGCTCTGTCTCGACGACGACATGCGCGCGCGGCTCGCGAGCAATGGCGCCGCGCGCGCGCGCGTGCTGGCGCTTATGCGGGACGCGTTCGCCGTGGACCTGAGCGCGCGGGCCGCCAAGGACATGACGGCGCTGCACTTCGCGCTCAAGAAAGACGTGGACGGCGGGAACGCCGCCGTGCTCGACGTGCTGCTCGCGACGCCGAGCGTCCGCGCGCAGCTCAACGCGAGTCACGACCCCACGACGATCGACCTGCTGCCGCCGATCCCGGAAGGCGCGCAGGTCGACGTGCTCACGGCGAACCTGCACGCGATCCACTGCTACGCGTCGGCGCGCTCGTTCGACTCCAAGTATCACGTCATCCTCCCGAACGGCACGCACCTCGATGACCTCCATCGCGAGCAGATCCAGCAATCAGACGGGGACGGCGGTGACGCCGCCGCGTCATCGACGACGTCATCAACGCCCTTTCAAGGCACGCACCCCAAGTACCTGCACCTCGCCGAGAGCGCGTTCTCGCCGCTCCACTACGCGGTGCAGAGCAGCGACGCGCTCGCGCTGCGGCTGCTGGCGCTCGAAGGCATCTCGACGAGCCCCGAGGGCAGCGACGTCCCGCTGCTCGCGCTCGCGTGCGTCGCGCGGCGGTCGCCGCAGGTCGTCGCGCAGCTGCTCAACCCGCAGGCCAACATGCGCGTGCACCTGCCGCTGCTCGGCGCGCCGCGCGACGTGATCGCCAACCAGATCGCGACGTGCAGCCTCGCGAGCCGCAAGCACGCGGCGGCGCTGCACTACGCGGTGCTCTACGAGGACGTGGCCGTCGTGCGCGCGCTCGTAGCGTCCGGCGAGTTCACGAATGTCAACGTCCGCCGGTCGGGTGACGGCTTCACGCCGCTGCATCTCGCGTGCGAGATGTGCCACCTGGCGCTCGTTCAGCTCCTGCTCGACCACGGCGCCAACCTGCTGCAGCAGTCGACCATGTCGGCGGCCGCGAGCGGCGTCACGCCACTCCAGCTGCTCATGAAGAACGACTCGAGCGAGAACGAGACGCTCAAGGCGCTCATCGCGGGCGGCTACCTGGGTCCAGAGATGCTGCTCGAGCGCTTCGGGGGGTCGCCGGCGCGCGCTGCAAGCTCAGTCGGTCTCCTGGACGCCGCTGCGGGTGGCGACGACGCTGCAGTGGCTGCTGCGATGCTGCAGGACGAAAGCGACGGCGGCCACTCGTGCCTGCTGCTCACCGTCGAGGAGCTCAACGCCGAGCTCTTCGCGCGCGTGAGTCAGCTGCGCGAGAGCCGCCGCGAAGCGCAGGCACTGAGCCGCCGCGTCATCAAGGACCTTGAGAAGAGCGACGACGCGCTCGACGTGTTCTTCAAGCTCTTTCAGCCGGACACGAGCGCCGCCGCCGCCGCGTTCGACGCGCTCGCGCACCCGCACGAGTGCTATCGCCGCAGGATCGTCCGCTCGCGCTGGATGGCTCCGCGGCCGCCTGCCATCGCGCGTCACGCGTCCAACTCGAGCGCCGCCGTCGCCGTTGCGCAGACGTCGGAAGATCCGACAGTAGGCAGCAGCAGCAGCGCGGCCGACGCTGGCAGCAGCTAAGCGCAACATGGTCCTCGCCTTCCAAGTACCATACTAGTACACTCCCCCGTGTGCCATAACGGGAACCGCCGATGGAGAAGCCAGCGGCGCCGCCGCGGCTGCGCTTCGATCTCCTGGCGCGCACGTCGCTCATGTTGTCAGGGAACCAGTCGGGCGACGGCGACGACGAGCGCTGCGAGCTCCCGCCAGTTGACGCGCACAGCGCTCGGGCCCCTGGGAGCCACGTCGAAAGTGAGCGGAGGCGCGTGCAGACTGCGCGCATCCGCTTCGCTCCGCCGCCGCTGCGACCTTCACCGACTGAGAGCAGCACTCACAGCGTCGAGAGGTTCCGATCGAGCCACGTCGCGTACTCGAGTCCTCGAGTCCCGACGATGTGCGCGGACGAGGTCCGAGTCGCAGCAGCGAAGCGCAGCACCGAGGCGAAGCAGGCAGCTGCCGCCCGAGCCTTCGAGGCGCTGCGCGGACTGCAGCACCGGTGTCGAGACGGAGCGACCGAGGCGACGCTGCTCCAAGTCCTCTCGGTGCTGCACGACGCGGTGTACGCTGCAGAGTGCGGCTCGGATCGTAGCTCTAGCGAAGGACGCGAGTACTTCTCCCGGCTCGAAGACACGCAGCAGGAGCTCCAGCGGCTCGACGCTCAGGTGGAAGACGTGCGCACCAAGCTGGCGATGGAAGAGGAGATCGGGCGCGAGTTCGACGAGCGCCTCCGCCAGCTCGACGACGACCTGGAGCTCGTGCAGCAGTCCCACGCCGCGAGCCGCGAGCGCATCGACGTCGAGCTCGCGGCGGTAGCACAGCTCGAGCACGAGTACAACACGCTCCTCGCCCACGAGCAGAGTTGCGCAAGCGAGTGCGAGGCGCTCACGGCGCAGGCCGAGAAGCAGAGTGCGCAGCTCCACGAGGTGCGCGCCAAGGCGTCGTACCTCGAGTACGTCTCGCGCGCGCCAATGAAGAAGCACCTGGACGAGAAGAAGCGCCGCGACCAGGAGGACGTGCTCGTGCTCGGCGCGAAGCAGGCGAACGAGGAGAACGCGGCGCTCGAGGCGGAGCTCGCGGCGCTCGACGCCCAACTCGCGGCGATCGAGGCGCAGCACCAGCGCGACTTCGACAAGAAGGCGGAACTCGAGAGCGCGCTCCGCGACTCGGAGCAGGCGCTCGAGCGCCGCGAGGCCGCGTACCGGCGCACGCGCGAGTGCCACACGCCGCGGCCGCACTGGGACGCCATCGTGGACCAGACGCCGGAGCTCTCGCACCAGAAGTTCCAGTGGGAGCTGGCGGACGACGCGGACGACGACGAGCTCGGGCTCGAGGTTGAACTCGACGCCGAGCCATTGAGCGAAGCTGACGGGGTGGGCCATTCGCGCGCCACGGGCCGCACGAAGAAGCTCGTGACGGAGATGCTGCACTGGATCGAGCGCCTGCAGAAGCACATCGGCGTGAACCTGCACCTGAGTCGCGTACGTGTGTGTTCTCTGCCGGTGAGTGCATATCTGTGGTGCTGGAGCTGACCGGTGGCCCACAGATCTGGCACGACATCGAGGAAGCGCGCGTGGAGCTCAACATCCTCCACGCGCAGCTCGACCGGTCGCTCCGGAAGACCCCCAAGGGCCCGGCTCTGGCTTCGGCGTCCTTGTCCACGGCGGCGGCGACGACGGCCAAGCGCGCGTACATCGTGGCGCTTGGGACCCACGAGGCCGTCCCCAAGTTCCTGCGGCACCAGGGCAAGGTGAGGCAGCGCGCGATCAAGAAGACGGAGCTCGAGGCGCTCGTGCGCAAGGTCTGGGCCGAGAAGCGCCGGCGCGAGCAGCGCACGCCGCACGCGCGCGTCCCGCTCGACGAAGTGCTGTACGAGAAGCTGCGGCGCAAGTTCGGCTTCCAGCCGCTGGTCGCCGAGTGGGGGTACAACATCCTCGTGGCGCTCAGCGCGTACACGTGGGACGCCGAGCTCGAGCTCTTCCTGCTCTGCCTCACGAACGCCGTGAGCGACCTCGTGTACCTCGACCAGGAGCGCCTGCTCGCGTGCTGCCAGCACCTGCTCGTGCGCCTGAGCGAGTCGTATAGTAGCGGCGAGAGTGGTGAGAGCAGCGAGCGCCGCGTGCTGCTCAAGGACGCGCTCGTGACGCTCCGCAAGTTCTTCCCGCTCAAGACGTCGGCGCAGCTCCAGGCGATCGAGAAGGCCGTGATCCGGGACATGCACAAGATGAAGCGCGGCGGCAACGACGCGGTGCTCTACGTCGACGACATCCTGCCGCGCAGCGTCGCGTACCCGCGCGGCTTCTTCGTCAAGACCGTGCGCACGCAGCACTTCAAGGAGATCCAGGACTTCTACGCGCTCGTGCTCGGGTGCGTCCCGTGACGTCGCCTGCTCTCTCTCTCTCTCTTGTCTCGTGTGACCTGAGCGCGTGTGGGGAACCAACCAACCAACCTCGTAACAGCGAGCTCGAGCAGCACGACGCCGATGGCTCCGGCCGCCTGCCGCTGTCGCTGATCAAGGAGGTGAGCGCCTGCAGCAGGCTCGTGAGATGCGCGCCAGAGGTCTCAACGCAGTGTGGAGACGCTAGGCGATCTTCCAGACCGACCCGCTCGCGGACACCGGCGCCGTGTACGCGGCGCTCGCCAAGGGCGTGGGCGTCAAGTCGCGCGCGCAGCTCGTGTTGCACGAGCCGGTCGAGTACGCAGCGGTGCTCAAGGTGCGTTCGTCTCTTGGCGTCGTTGAGTGACGCGCTGCTGTCGACCGCGTCTCACGCTCTCCGCTCACTGCCGGCAGGCGATGAACCAGTCGTGTCTGATGAAGTTCGCGCTCAACTTCGACCCGAACGCCGAGCTGAACTGGCAGAAGGCCAAGCCGCCGGCTGCGAGTCCGCCATCGGACCCGAGTCGCTAGGCTAACAGTCTCCATCAACAGCGCCGTCGCTGGCCTCCACGGTCATGAGCAGCGCGCCTTTGATCGGCAGCGTGAGGCTCAGCGCGTACGTGATCGTCTGTCCTGGCGCGAGCGCGAACCGGAAGCGGCCCAGCAGCAGCGCTGCCACCGTCTTCATCTCCATCATCGCCAGGTGGAGGCCCAGGCACGTGCGCGGGCCCGCGTTGAAGGCCGCGAACTGGAACGCCGAGACGGTCGCGAGCTTCCCGGTGCCGGCGTCGATCCAGCGCTCCGGGCGGAACGCGAGCGCGTCCGGGCCCCAGACGCGCGTCATGCGGCCGAGCGCGTAGCTCGGGAAGTCCACCGTCGTGCCCGCCGCCACGAACGTCCCGTCGCTCAGCACCGTGTCCTGCACGCAGATCTTCATGTTGTCCGGCACCGACGGGTGCAGCCGGAGCGTCTCCTTGAGCGCCGCCTCGAGGTACACGAGCTGCCGGAGCTGCTCGGCCGACGGCGGCGCGCTGCTCGGTGCGAGTTCCAGCGCCTGCGCGGCCAGCTCGGCGCGCACCTTGCGCTCCACGTCCGGGTGCTGGCTCAGGCGGTACCAGAACCAGCTCAGCGCCTGCGCCGTGGTGTCGCGGCCGGCGATGAGGAAGCTCAGCACGACGTCGCGCAGGTACTTCGCGTCCAGCACCGGCGCGTCATCAGTGCCAGCGTCCTGGCTCACGTGGTCGAGGAAGAGCGCAACGAGGTCCTTGCGCGGCTCGGCGTGCGCTCCCGTCTCTGTGGCGGCACCGGCGCTCCGGTTCGCGAGCGAGCGAGTGATGATGCCGCCCACCGTGTCGTCGAGCAGGGCGATGCACTCGCGGAGCTCGCGCTCCGAGCCGACGTTGAGCGCGCGCAGCAGCTTCCAGTACCACATCGGCACCATGAAGCGCTGCGCCAAGTGGCGCAGGCAGGCGTCGAAGGCGCGCTGAAAGCACCCGTCGGCGTCCTCGAGGCGCCCGAGACTCACGCCGAAGCCGATCTGCGCGAACACGCCGAACGCAAAGCGGTTGAAGAGCTGGAAGAGGTCCACGGACTCGCGCGCGTGCGCGCGGCGGCCCAGAAGCTCCGCGAGCTCCTGCGCGCGCGCGTGCACGACGTCGGCCATGAACTCGCGCAGCGCGCGCTGCGAGAAGAGGTGGCTCGCGGTCTTGCGCTGGAGTGCCCACTGCGCGCCGTCGACCGCGAAGATGCCGCCGCCGAGCAGGTCGCGCACGCTCTCGTTGATGAAGCCGCCCTTGGTGAAGCTGGCGAAGTGCGTCGAGAGGACGTCTTCGAGCAGCGCCGGCGTGCTGAGCACAAGCATCGGCGGCGCGCCGAGGATCTGCAGCAGCCACGGGCGGCCCTGCGCTCGCTCGCACTGGTCCGCGACCCAGTCGAAGTACCGCGCCTCGTGCTGCAGGATCTGGAACGTGTTGCCGAAGATCGGGAGCGTGCCGGCGGGTCGCGCGACCTGCGGGCGGCGCGCGTGGACGGCGACTGCGAGGACGGCGGTCGCGAGCGCCAGCAGCGCTGCAGTCACGAGCGACGCTCCATTCTCATGCGCGTCGCTTCCAAGCAGCGCCGCCCAGTTCCAGAGCGTCGAAGTCGTCGAACTCATCGCGCGAAGATCGAGGAATGTCCACGGAAGATCACATCTTCGCCAGAGCGACTGAGACGAGGTGGACGAGCCGCACGTGGCCGCTGGCTGAGACGGAGCGGCCGGCCACGACAGCAAGTCCGTTGCCACGATCTCCTCTCGATGGTCCGGCGTTCGCGACCATGACCCGCGAGCTTCGTCAAGGACGAGGTCGAGGTCGAGGTCAAGATCGAGTTAAGGGATCTGGTTGTCTACTCGGCAGCTTTCTAATTGACCGAATAGTGAACAGCAATGAAAATTGGACACGAGCCGCCACCAGTGGTTCGTTGAATGGGCCATTCAGTTGCCACTCCAGTAATTGCTCGACCTCGACGATGAGCAGCAGCTTCGCGCAGAAGAAGCAGCGCACGCTGGCGACGCGGCGCAAGACGCGCAAGCGCCGCCTGCAGGACGGACTCACGGCCGAGGACGCGTCCGGGCGCCTCTTCCAGCCGCCGAGCCAGCGGGACCCGCGCTGGAAGAAGCCGAGCGCCGAGGCGCTTGTGCGCGCGATCGGCGGCGGCTCCAGCGCCAAGCGCCGCAAGACGACGCACGCTCCCTTCGCTGCTGCTGACGATGACGACGACGACGACGGCGACGACGGATTCGCTGTCGTAGCCGCGGAGAAGAGCGAGAGCGACGCTGACGATAGCGAAGACGACGCCGCTGAGCAAGACGAAGGCAGCGAGGGCGACGCTGACGAGGACGAGGACGAGGACGCGCCGAAGCAACCGCTGCGCTTCTGCACATCACTCGACGACTGCGTGAACGCCGCGGCCGCGAAGCTGCAGCAGCTGCGCAAGCTCGACGGGCGGCAGAAGGCGCGCGTGCTGCTGCTGGCGGACGCGGCGTCGCTGCGCAAGGCGCTCAAGACCAAGCTCGGCGTGAAGCAGGAGCTCGTGAAGGGCAAGAGCCGCGTGGGCATCCGCTCCGTCAAGTCCAACTCGATGGCGTACAAGAACATCGCGGTGCTCAAGACGCCCATGGAGCGCTTCGAGGACGCGAACGCCGAGCTGCTCAAGGACTTCAAGACGGGCAAGCTGCCGACGCTCATCGCCGAGGACACGACGCTGTACCCGTACGCGGACCTGCGGCTGCAGCACGTGCTGCTGCTGGCGAAGAGCGGCGCGACGCTCGTCAACTTGGACCGCAAGCTGCTCGGCGACACGCAGCTGCACGCGTTCGTGGTGGCCGACAGCCCGAAGGCGGTCACGGACGATCAGCGCGCGACGCTCACGAAGCAGTATGCCGTCGCCAAGTAGGTAGATGTGCATAGAGAAATAAAGCAGGGAGTGCATGTCACTAAAGGGGTCACACTAGCGGGGGCGTCCCATCTGGGTCTGATTTTTTCGTGTGCGCCACACCACGCAAAACGGCGCCGCCGCGAAAAGCTCACTTTGCGATCCGCCGCTCCGCCGTCGCCAGCCATCGCTGCTCGTCACCGCTCTCTCTCTCTCTCTCTCTCAGCTCAGCTGCTCGAGCGAGCGCACAACAACAGCAACATGATGGACGTCGACGCGTCGAACGTCACGACGGAGGCGCCTGCCCCGTCTCAGCTGCCTGCGGCGACGTCACCGCCGCTCTGGTCCGACCACCTGCGCACGAGCGACTACTGGCTGCTCGTGGGGCTGCCGGTCGGCGCGCTGCTCGCGCTGCTCTTCCTGCTGCGCGTGATCTGGCGCCCCAAGCACGGGCCCAAGTTCCGGCTGCCGAAGGATGTGCCGACGTACGGCGCGATCGGCGGCCCCGACGACCTCCCCGGCGGCTACGCGGCGTACGACGGCGACGCGAACGACCTCATCTACGCCGGGCAGGTGGCCGGCCGCTACGACACGCGCTGGACGCGCACGTTCGACTTTGTGTTCCTGCTCGGCATGGGCGCCTTCGCCGCCACGCTCGTCGTGCTCACGAGCGTGCTCAAGCCCGAGCTCTGGTCCAACGGCACGTTCTGGCTCTTCCTGCTGCCCAAGATCGTGGCGATGATGGCGGTGTCGGCGCTCGGCGGTATCGTCTGCCGCTTCTTCTGCATCGTGGACGACGCCGGCTACGTCATCACGGAGCGCAGCTCGGCGTTCAAGGTGAACTACACGCGCAAGCTCCAGCTGCTCGCCGCGTACCTCATCCCGCTGCTCGTCAAGCCCGACGCCGCGTGCGACTGCAACGGCGCGCTCGAGCTCGCGTGGGGGGACTTCGTCACGCTGCTCGGCTTCCTCGTGCTCATCAAGCCCGTGCGCGAGCGCGCGACGTTCTTCATGCTCCAGTTCAACTCGCTCGACCGGCCGGAGGACCGGCCGCACACGCTCAAGTGGATCGTCGCGGGCAACGTCTTCCCGGGGCTCTTCGTGCTGCTCTTCTTCCGCTGGCTCTTCGCGCGCACGACGCAGGCCGACCTCGTGTTCATCCTCGTGTTCGTCACGAGCATCGGCGACGGGCTCGCCGAGCCCGTGGGCATCGCGTTCGGCAAGCACAAGTACTCCACGAGCACGTGCTTCTCGCGCCGCAAGTACACGCGCAGCTTCGAGGGCTCGGCGTGCGTCTTCCTCTCCGGCCTCGTTTTCCCGGCGCTCCAGTACAAGGACTTCGAGTCGCCGCTGCAGCTCTACGTCACGATGCTCGTGCTGCCCTTCGTCGTCGCGTACGCCGAGGCCACGGCGCCGCACACGATGGACGCGCCGGTGCTCATGGCGTCCGCCGGGCTCGTGCTCTACGCGGTCATCCACCTCTTCTAGTCGCGCTCGTCGTCGTCGTCATCGCAGCGGCAGTGCGTCCGTGACTCCCCACGTGCTCCATACATTACTCTCTCCCTACTGTCGTTGTCTGTGCTGCGACGTCGGCGGCCTCCCTGCCGTCGACGAACCTGCGCAGCTGCGTCATGTGGTAGTCGCTAAACGGCGCCGCGTCGACGGCGCTGTCGACGCGCAGCCACGGGTGCTGGAGCGCCATGGCGGCCGGCGGGCGCTCGCGCGGGTTCACGACCAGCAGGTACTCGATGAACTTGGTGGCCTCGCGGGACACGAGCGGCGCGAGGTCGCTCGGGAACGCCAAGTCGCGCGCCGCGATCTTGTCCTCGACCTGCGAGAGGAACTTTGCGTCGAACGGAAAGCGCCCGAAGAGCAGCACGAACGTCACGACGCCGAGCGCCCACACATCGATCTCGCAGCCGTACGCGCTGTCGCGGCCGAACATCTCGGGCGCCATGTAGTGGCACGTGCCGTTCATGCCGGTCATCGGCGCCTGCTTGCGGCTCGTGCTGCTGCTGCTGCTCCGGTGCGCGAGGCCGAAGTCGATGAGCAGCACGCCGCTGGCGGCCGCGCGCTCGCCCGCCGACGCCTTGCTCAGGATGTTCTCCATCTTGACGTCGCGGTGCGTGATGCCGCGCGCGTGCAGATGCGCGAGCACCTGGAGCAGCTCGCGCACGATGCGCGCGATGTCGCGCTCGCCCGGCGCCGCGCCTGCGTGGCGGCTGTCGCAGAGCGCGAGCATGAGTTCGCCGCCGCGCGCGCGCTCCGTGACGACGGCCACGCGGTCGCTCTCCTGGAAGACGGCGAGCAGCTTGAGGACGCCCGGGTGGCGCACGCTGCGCAGGATGTCGATCTCGCTGCGCAGCGCCTGCTGCCGCGCGGGCGTGTCGAGGTACGCGGCCGCCACGAGCTTCACGGCCACCTCGGCGCGCGAGCGGCGGTGGCGCGCGAGGAAGACCTGCCCCGTCTTCCCCTCGCCGAGCAGCTGCAGCAGCTCGTAGTCGCGCTCGAGGCGCGCGCCGGACTTGCGCCGGCGGCCGTGCAGACACGCGAGCAGCCCCATGCGCGGTGGTAATACGCGCGGCTGGCGCCGTCGGAGGTCTCGGAGGTCTGGCGAGTATCGAACTGGCCATGTTGCCTCGCTTGCTTGTCAAGTTCGTCAGCTTTACCCGGGTTTTCGCACTATCGAGAGTTGCTCTTGGGGCTGAGGAGGACGAGAGGTGGCGACAACAGCGGATGCGTCTCTCAACGCGTCTGAAGCAAGTGACGCTGGATGGCTACGACGGGAGATCTCATGTCTGTGGAGAGCGAGAGCAGCGCGTAGAGAGGAGCATAGAGCCGATCCAGCGAGATCGGCGACGCTTGTGACACGATTCTGCTGCCCGGAGCGACCAAGAGCGTACGACTATCACATTGTTTTGGCAAGCGACTGTGTCGGCGTAGACGCTCCACGTAGCGGTCGGCGCAGGCGCAGCTACTGCGATGAACGTGCGCTCGCAACTGGCGCGCCGCCAGCAGCAGCGCAGCAGGAACGTGCTGGTAGCGCAGATCGGGTCGTCTCGCCGAGCGCGGAGAATCGTGAATCCATCGTCAGCATACACATATTAAGTGATTTGTGAGAATCCAAAATTGACACGCATGGCTCCTGTTTCACTTGCGTTCAGTATGTCGCGGACCCGCTCTCGGTCTCCTCTATGGCCAGAGCTGCCGCCGACGCCGAAGAGCGCACCGCACTCCTCTCGAGCTCCCCGCGCGCCTCCGACGCCGCCATGAGCCTCGCCGACCGCCTCTACGCCGCCGACCTCACGCTCGCGACGCTCGCGTACCAGCGCTGGGGCCAGAACCCGCGCGGGCGGCTGCTATGGGAGGCGTTCTCGCACACGGGCGACGGGATCATGTGCGTCGCCGCATCTTCGCACCTCTTCTTCCTAGCTCGTGCGCTCTGACGCTCGTGGCGGTTGCGCGGTTGCGTGGTTGTGTGGCAGGTGGCTGCTCATGGTGCTCCCCGTGCTCGTGCTCGCGTGGGCCGCGGGCATGTTGCAGGACGCCAAGCAGAGCACCCGCGCGGTCGCCGCCGCCTTCTACATCTGCATGTTCGTACGTGGACAGAATGCTCGAGTGGAAGGGAGACAACGAGTCGATGGACTGCTCACCCACACTCTGCGGCTACTGATGGTGGGGGGACGCAGGTCGATCTGCTCGTGATCATCGTGCTCAAGCTCGTCTTCAAGCGCGCGCGGCCGCCGCACCACCAGACCGACAGCCGCTTCGTCGGCCCGGACCAGCACTCGTTCCCGTCGGGCCACGCGACGCGCGTTGGCTGCATCGTCGGCCTCGTCTTCTTCCTCTTACACGGTGCGTCCGGCTGCTGCGGCGTGCTGAGGTACCGGAAGGCGACTCACCACCCGATCGAATCCGCAGCGCACCCGGAGACCGCGCGCGCGTTCTTCCCCGTGTCGCCTGCAGTGCTGGGGCCGCTCGTGGTCTTCTGGGGGCTCTCGATCGGCTTCTCGCGCGTGGCGCTCGGCCGCCACTACCCCTCGGACGTGTTCGCGGGCGGCGTCATCGGCGTGCTCGTGGTCTTCCCCATCGCGCAGTTCGTCATCAACCGCGTGGTCGCGTTCCCGGCTGTCGGCGCAGCGAACTGAGCGCGTCATCGGCTTGGACGTGACGCGCTCTGCGGAGCCGTTCGGCCGTCATCGACAAGCAGCACGATTGATCACCTCGCGCAGTTCTAGATTCGCGCAGTCTTTAAATACTACAGGTCAAAGGTATTTTTACACGGCTACCATCGAGTCACTTTCGTCAACAGCGCATCTTTATCAAGTTCGATAAGCGTGTCTCCTTGTGCCCGCTTCCCGACAGCGACACGCAGCCACTTCTGCACACCCCTGTGATGGCCGACTACGCGTGCGCTCTGCGGGCGGGCGACGTGCACGTCGCGCGGGAGCTCTGGAGCCGCCAGCTCGTGCTGACGCGCGCGCCGCCGCCCGCGGTGCTCGCGCGATCCGAGGCGCACGCCGCGCTCCACGCCGGCCACCTGGTCGTGAGCGTCGATGGCGTCAGCGCGGCCGGGCTCTCGGCGCGCAGGTTCGCGGAGCTCTGGCAGGCAGAAAGTGCGCCGGCGACGCGCGTCGTGCGCTTCCGCGACCGGCGGCGCGCGGAGCTCGAGGCCGCGCTGACGTCTTCGACGCCGACGTCCGACTCTGAGCACACGCTCGAGCCGCTCGAGCCGCTCGAGCTGCAGCGCCGCGTCGACGCATGCAGGCGGAAGATGTGGGCGCACGAGCTGCAGGACGCCGAGCGAGAGGCCGAGACGCTCGCGCGCGCCTCTGCGCACCCGCTGCTGCTGCTCGCGCGGGTCGAGATCGAGCTCATCCGGGTGCTCGTCTCCAACGACGCGCTGGCGCTCAAGCGCGCGCGAGGCGCCGCCAAGCAGGCGCTCGCAGGCATCCAGGCGCTGCGTGCGCTGCCGTCGCTCTCGCGAGCGAGCGCGCTGAGCGTGCACGCGGCGCTCGCAGAGGCGCTGCTGCTCTCGTCGGCGCTCCAGTTCGTCGCGGAAAAGCGCGTGCAGGGCGTGACGGAGTTCCGGCGCTGCGCCGCCGCGTACGCGGAGCTGCGCGACCACGTGGGGCTGCGAGACGACGCGAAGGTCGCAGAGGCAGCGGGGCTTCCGCCAGCGCTGCTCGAGAGCCTGCGCGCGCGCCTGCGCTTCGGGCTCGGGATCCTGCAGCTCACGAGCGCGAGCGCGTTCCAGGGCGTCGAGTGGCTCGGCGCGGTCGTGAGCGACGTCGGATCCGACCCGGCGCAGGCGCTCGACCACTTGCTCGCGTGCTGCGAGCGCGAGTCGGGGCCACGCGCGGCGTGGGCGTCGCTCGCGCTTTTCCACAGCCTGAGCGCGATCCGCTTGGCGCAGCAGACGAGCGTCGGCCACAAGTACGCGCTCAAGGTCGCGCACGCGCAGCGCCAGTCGCTGCTGCGGTACCCGCGCTCGGTGCTGCACCTATGGAGCGCGAGCCTGAGCGAGTCCGCGAGTCGAGGGGCGGGCGACGACAGTGACGGGTGCAGGAGCTCGTCGCTCGAGCTACTCGGGCGGGCGCTCGCGCTCTCGCCCAAGGACGAGCGCGCGCACCTGCTGCGCTTCGACGCGGGCTACCGGCACTTCGTGGCCCACAGCTTCGAGCTCTCGGCGCCGCTCTTCACGGCCATCTGCCAGTGCGCGAGCGCGCCGAGCAAGCTGCGCGGGCTCTGTAGCGTCTTCCTCGCCGCCGGAGACCTGTTCCGGACCGACGCGTCCGCGTCGCAACAGCAGCGCGAGCAGCTCTTCCGGTCCGTGCGCCTGCTACTGCGCGCGGCGCTGCGGTTCCTCGGCGACGCCA
The DNA here is from genome assembly GCA_023334215.1 of Globisporangium cystogenes. NCBI lineage: Eukaryota > Oomycota > Peronosporomycetes > Pythiales > Pythiaceae > Globisporangium > Globisporangium cystogenes. The sequence continues at coordinate 5,445 of JAASGM010000019.1, read as the reverse complement.
TGGCCAAGGACGCCAAGGCGGCGTGTCTGCACCAGCGCGTCTCGCGCTACCTCGGGAGCGCCGACTGGTATCTGCACCTGCTGCCGTGCGAGGTGCTGTACGTCCACTGCAGTCGGTCGCCGCTCGCGTCGCCAAGTAGCCGAGAGAGCCGACCGCACGCGGCGAGTCGGCAGCACGAGAGCGCGCTGGCGTACTTGAGCCGGTTCGCGGTCCAGGGGGCGAGCGTCGACGCCATGGGCCTGCTGCAGTCGCAGGGGAAGGTGATCAAGCTGAACGCCGCGACCAAGCGCCGGTACCGACGGGCCACGAGCTCGTCCCCCGAGGCGCAGGCGATCTGCGAGTGGAGCGTGCTCCGCGCCGGCGTGCTGTACCAGCTCGGCGAGTGGGCGGGTGCGCGGCAGCAGCTCGAGACGCTGCGCGAACTGCTGCCGACGGTTGCGCCGAGCTCGTTCGTCAACGCGCTCGTGGTGCTCTACAGCCTCCAGATGCTCCTGCAGCGCAAGCTCGAGGGCGACGCCCACATGGAAGCGGCGCCGCTCGTGAAGCGCGCGCTCCAGCTCGAGAGCCAGCACTTCGAGTACAGTTGCATCTACGCCGGCAAGCTCAAGGCGCTCGCGGCGCTCTGGGCGAAGAAGACGAAGGCGGCGCAGGCGGAGGGCGAGGGCGTCGTGAAGGCCGAGCCGCGTCTCGCGAGCGCCACGATCGTCCCCGGGTCCCGGGTCGAGGTCCAATAGACAATCACTCTTGGTTGAAGTTGTTTTCTATGATTGTGCGTTTGGCTCGTTGGCATCATATGACTGGTCAACACCTTCCTGCAGCTCATCCTGCTGCTCATTCCTCGATTCGCGATGGCCCTGACACTCGGCTCAGGCTCGGGGCTGCTCGGCGCGGCGGCGCTGGCGCTGCTGCTGCTGCTCGCCGCCGGCTGCGCGCAGTGGGTCGTCGAGTGGGCGACGCGGCCCGCGGCGGCCAAGCTCGCGCGGCCCAAGGCGTGGCCCGCGGGCACGCTGCCGTTCTTCCGCAACACGTTCCAGACGGCGGCGCATGCCGCCCGCATCTACGAGTGGCTCACGGCGCAGAGCGAGCTCTTCCGGGGCGAGCCCTTCTGGCTCGGGCTCGCGGGCGGCGCGCAGCTCGCGGTGCTGAGCCGCCCGGAGCAGTTCGAGGACGTGCTCAAGACGCACTTCGAGGCGTTCGACAAGGGCCCGTTCATGACGGAGAACCTGCGCGACCTGCTCGGCGGCGGCATCTTCGCGGTCGACGGCGCCGCGTGGGGGCGCCAGCGCAAGACCGCGAGCCACCTCTTCACGCTGCGCGCGCTGCGCGAGTCCATGACCGGGAGCATCCACCGGCACGCGCTCGAGCTCAACGCGATCCTCGGGCGGCACGCGGCGCAGCGCCAGGCGCTTGACGTCTTCAACCTGCTCAACCGGTTCACGATCGAGACGTTCGCCGAGATCGGCTTCGGCGTCCGGCTCGGGAGCCTCGACGCGGCGGCCGACCACCCGTTCCAGGCGGCGTTCGACAGTGCGCAGCGCGTGCTCGTGTACCGCTTCCTGCGGCCGCAGTGGTTCTGGAAGCTCCAGCGGTACCTTGACGTGGGCGTCGAGAGCGGGCTCAAGAAGAGCATCCAGGTCATCGACGACACGGTGCTCGGCATCATCGCGCAGTCGCTCGAGAACCGCAAGTCGCGCTCACCGGGAGCAGCGACCGGCGGCAAGAAGGACATTGTCTCGCTCTTCCTCGACAGCGTCGGCGACGGCGACGACGAGGCGGCGTTCGACCCGCGCTTCCTGCGCGACATCGTCGTCAACTTCCTCATCGCGGGCCGCGACACCACGGCGCAGGCGCTCAGCTGGTTCTTCTTCAGCCTCAGCCAGCACCCGGACGTGGCGCGCAAGGTGCGCGACGAGCTCGCCGACAAGCTCCCGGAGCTGCTCGCGGGCGAACTCTCGTCGCCGTCCATGGAGCAGGCGCAGCAGCTCGTGTACCTCGAGGCGGCGCTCCGCGAGACGCTGCGGCTGTACCCGTCCGTGCCCGGGAACATCAAGCAAGCGAACAAGGACGTGATGCTGAGCGATGGCACGTTCGTGCGCGCGAACGAAGGGGTGCTCATCTCGTCGTACGTGCTCGGCCGCATGGCGCACGTCTGGGGACTGGACGCGAAGCAGTTCCGGCCCGAGCGCTGGATCGACCCGCGCACGGGCAAGCTCGTCGCCGTGTCGGCGTTCCAGTTCAACGCATTCCACGCCGGGCCGCGCATGTGTCTCGGCATGAACCTCGCGATGATGGAGATGAAGATCGTGGCGGCGATGGTGCTCGCCAAGTTCCGTCTCGAGCTCGTGCCGGGACAGCACATCACGTACGACTTCTCGCTCACGCACCCGATCAAGGGGCAGCTGCTCATGACGGTCGCGCCTGCGATGTAGCGCCGCCCACCCACGTGCGGCTCAACGTGAGAGGATCCGGTGGCGTTGAATTGATCGTACGTGTTGTCGTCGCCATCACCTGCAGACTGGTGCCGTCAGCGCGTCGTCAGTCCGCGAACCGGTGCTTCTTGAGCGGCAGGTGCGAGCTGCGCTGGCGCTCGCGCCGCGGCGGCAGTACGCGGAAGTTGTAGAACGCCGCGGCGCCGACGAACGCGTGCCAGCAGCCGTGGAAGAACCGGAACGGGTCGTTGTCGTCGTCGAGGCCGCGCGCGAAGCAGCAGACGCCGCAGACGAGGAAGAAGAGGCCGCGCGCGAGCTGCGCGAGGTCGTAGCGCGGCACGCGGCGGCGCGCGAGCATCGAGCCGGCGAGCACGGCGAAGCAGAGCGCGATCGGCGCGTACGAGTTGAACTCGTCCCACGGGTTCTTCTCCTGGAACGCGAGCACGAGCGCCAGGAAGGCGTAGTGCATGTACCGCTCGAGCAGCGGGTCCGGGAGGTCCATGAGGTGGACCACCCAGATGATGAAGCTCATGATGGATCCGATGTTGTCCAAGCGGTGCCACTGGCCCTGGCGGAGCGACCGAAGTGCGTCAGTCGAGGGCTCTAGCGTCTAGCGTCCAGAGCATTACAACATGGAGAATAGAATATTAGGTGGCCGCACGTACCTCTGTGAGCCAGAGCGGGCCGTCGATCGAGTCGCAGCAGTGGTAGAGGAAGCTCGTGACCATCGTGAAGATGCCGACGAACTCCTTGCGACGAGAGGAGCGAGCGTGAGGTTGGCAGCCGGTAGGTGTGAGAGCAGCGAAAGCGGACAGGCGGCGCGCACCTCGAACACGTACTCTTGGCGGTGCAGGTTCACGATCGCGGGCAGCATGCAGAGGTTCGTCATGCCCGTCACGAGCAGCATCATCGCTGTCTCGAACGGGCTGCGCATGGTGGCGCGTTGGTATCAAAAATGGCAAAATGCGCGTGATACTTGATACTAATTGGCAAAACGAAGCATGTGTCCGAGTGGTAACTTGCTACGATTTAGTGACGAGTTAATTTGTAGCTCTCATTTCATTGGCCGAAAGGCCATGACGTGATAAATTTCTTTAATTTCTCGGGACACCTCCCCCAGTTGTTGGGGGGCAGCGATATGTATATGATGAGGACGTGTCATCTTGGTTTGCCTTCGCCGGCTGCCAGCGAGGACAAGAAGCCCTCACCTCTCATGACAACCCCGCCCCCACTCACACACACACCGATCTCGTCAACGGCACGAATGAATCAAATCCACGCGACTAAATAGAAAGCCTGTCTCGCACTACGCCGCGGTCGAGGTCTCGTCCTTCTTCTTGTCGCCCGAGCCGCTCTTCTTCCAGCCAAAGCGCTTCGCGAAACCGGTCGCTGCCGGCGCCGCTGAAGCAGGAGCTGCGGGCGCGGCACTCGGTCCGGCGCGGAAGAAGCCAAACTTCGCCTTGGGCTTCGACTCCTGGCCAGTCGGGGAGTACACGACCGAGTCCAGCGTGTCCGAGTTCGTGCTTGCCGCGCTACTCGCTTTGCGCAGACGGTTGCTCGGCACCGGCGCCGGGTGATCGAGCGAGTACGACCCCGTGGCCACCGACGCCTTGCGCGCCAGCTTCGCGGCGACCGCACCCAGGGCTGTCGTGGCCTTCGTCTTGGCGCGCGGCGCTTCGTTCGGGTCGCTCTCGTCCGGTGACGACGAGTTGCTGTTGTGGCTCGACGCCTTCGAGCTGCTCGACTTCTTGTCAAAGACGTGCGCCAACTTCTCTGACGCCAGCTTGTTGAGCAGGTTCGGGCGGCCCCAGCGTCGACCGGACTTGTTCGAGTCGTCCTTCACGAACGACCGTTGGTCGTCTTCCAGGTTGTCCTCGTCGCGAGACTCGTTCCTCTCAGGATCGACCTGAGCGCCGCTGCCGCGCTCACTGTCAGTGTCAAAGTACTGCGGCGCCTCCTGGGTTGCCGGAGCAGGAGCAGGCTTCGACACATTATTGATCGCCTGGAACAGGAGTTGGCCGTACGACTCGCGAGTGTTCGAGACGAACGAGCTGCCGCGAGGCGTTCCCGAGTCGAACGAGCCGCGGTTGAAAGTCGGGTTGTACGAGGACGACGCTCTCTCGACGTCGGACTCGAAGCTCACGCGCTCTTGCGCAAAGTCGTCCGTCGACGAAGGAGACGAGTCCACCGAGGCGAAGTTGGAGTTGGCTGAGGACGGAGCAGTCTCGCAGGCGGAGCTTCCATCCGAAGCGCTCGACTTCGGCTGGCTAGCAACGGTCTTCGGCACCTCGATCGTCTCCGTGAAAGCATCGTCTTCATCGTCGTCCGCTTCGCTGTCGGTGTCGTCGCGGATGGCGTGGATTTGCGTTGCGTTGGTCACCACGCCGCTCTCGGAATCCTCGAGCGAGAAGTCAATCGCGGAAGAGAACGAGGCGTCGTTCGTGTCTTGTGGGTACTCTTCATCGTTCGAGTCGCGGTTGCAGGAAGCGTCGTTGTTGTCGCTGTCGTCGCCGTCGTCGTCGTCGTCGTCTTCCTCACTGTCGTAACTATCGTCCGAGGCGTGTGAGAAGCGGCCGAGCTGACTCAGCTTCTCCAACTCCTCTAACGTCGGGCGGGTACGAGGCGGACGATCCTCACGAGTCTCGACTGAGGAACTCCACGTCAGTCGACGGGCAGGAGGAGAAACATCTTCCTCCGCCGCAGCAGCAGCCGCTGCCTCCGCCTCCAGCGCCGCAACCTTCTCCGACTTGAGCGCCGACGCCGCAGACCGCGCAGTCACGCCGCGCCACTGGCTCTGCAGCTTCACCGCCATCGCGTTCTCCACCTCCGTCTGGTGCGCAGCTTCGGCCTGGCGCGCTGCCTCCGCCATTGCCTCAGCCTCCGCCGCGGCAGCAGCCTCCGCCTCCGCCGCAGCCAGGCGTGCAGCAGCAGCCGCTGCCTCCGCCTCCAGCGCCGCAACCTTCTCCGACTTGAGCGCCGACGCCGCAGACCGCGCAGTCACGCCGCGCCACTGGCT
>JAASGM010000189.1:0-30585 GCA_023334215.1 Globisporangium cystogenes | reverse complement strand
TTCGCTGCCGCCGTACTACAGCGCATCGCAGCAACAGCAGATGCACCAGCTGCAGCTGCAGCAGCAGCAACTGCACCACCACCAACACAACCAGCTTCCTCAGCAGCAGTATCAGCATCAGCACCAGCAGCGAGTCGTCTCCACCGCGAGCAACTTGGGCTTCTCCCTGGACCCAACCTGTCCTCTTGATTCTGGGATTGATAGAGAAAGAATCCAGGTGTTTCAACACTCAACACTCGATTATATCACTATCGAATATTGCTGTTGCGGATCTGGGTGCAAGTCCATCCTTCCTTCATTCGCCGATTCCGACCGTGCTGGAAGAGGAAGAGCAGGAGGAAGCGGGAGAAGCAGCCAGAAGCAGCGCGAGCGTCCACCTCCGCCCGCACTTTCGCATTTGCTGTCGCCGAAGGTCGTCCCCCGCACTACACACGAGCGAGAAGAGCCCTCCGGTCCCTCAGGTCCGTCGCCGCCGCCATGGGGAACGCGCTCGGCAAGAAGAAGACGCTCAAGGAGCAGCTGCGCGAGAACAAGCGCGAGATCAACCGCGCGGTCCGCGAGCTCGACCGCGAGCGCACGAACCTGCAGATGCAGGAGAAGAAGTTGATCATCGAGATCAAGAAGATGGCCAAGGAGGGGCAGATCGCGTCCGTGAAGATCATGGCCAAGGACCTCGTGCGCACGCGGCAGCACGTGACAAAGTTCTACACGATGCGCTCGCAGCTGCAGGCGGTCTCGCTGCGCTTGGAGGTGCGGGTTGCGCTAGCTTCATGTGAGCGTATGTATGAGTTGCTCACATAGCGGGGCTCTCTCTTGCTTGCGTGTGCGTGTGACACAGACGGCCAAGTCGGCCGAGGCGATGACGTCGGCGCTGCAGGGCACGACGCACGCGATGAAGTCGATGGCGAAGACGATGAACCTGCCGCGGCTGAACCAGATCATGATGGAGTACACGAAGGAGAGCGAGAAGATGGAGATGACGCAGGAGATGATCGGCGACACGATCGACGATGTCATGGACGCCGACCAGGACGAGGAGGAGGAGGACAAGATCGTCGGGCAGGTGCTGGACGAGATCGGCATCGACCTCACGGGCGCCGTGCCGGAGGCGCCCGTAGTGCAGGCGCCTCGGCCCGTGGCGGCGCAGGCGGCGCCTGCTGCAGTCGCGCCGCCCCCGGCACCAGTGGCCGCGGGCGGCGGCGGCGACGCGAGCGACTCGGCGATGAGCGACCTGGAGGCGCGGCTGAACAACCTGCGGAGATCGTAGCTTTTTGGCGCACGTGGAGCGAGTGCGAGCGAGCGACCGATCGATTGGGGGGAGGGGAATGCAAGCTCGCCGTGTATTCCCGTGGTCGTCGTCTTGAGGATGTGGGGCGGTGGAGTTTCCGACACTCCGGCGTCCTACACCATGTCGGGGATGATGAGGAGGTTCTTGGGGATCAGGCAGAAGTGGAGCGCGAAGTAGACGAAGCGGTGGCATAAATAGGAGGCGTCCTCGAACTCGCGGAAGACCTCTGGGTGGTGGAAGAACGTGTGCGAGAAGATGCGGTAGAGCCGCCGCGCGACCGACTGGAAGTACTGCGTGGCGTTGCTCGTGATGGAGACGCGCGACGGGAAGACGCGGCTGCTCGTGAGCAGCGTGTTGACGTTGTCCATCGTGTGTACGATGTACTCGAACGCGCAGCACTCCTTGGGCGCCTTGTGCGCCGCGCAGAGGAAGACCCAGTCGTCCGTGGCCTTCATGACCACGCAGCTCTCGCGCGTGCAGCGCCCGTCGAGCTTGGCCACGAGCACGTTCAGCTCCTTCATCACCTGCCGCAGGTGCTCGTACTGCCACAGGTACGTGTCCTGGTCGTCCGGCACGTGGTAGATGCGCGCGAGCGCCGTCGGGTCCGCGCGCACGAGCCGCTGGATGAGCTGCTCCGCCTCGAACGCGCCGCCGGCGTCGCTCACGGCCGCGGCGCCGCCGCCGCCGCCCTTTTGGGTCTCCCACGCGAAGAACTCGTCGTTGCGGCTGCCCGGCGGGTTCTTCCCCGCGCCGCTCGCCGCCGCCGCCGCCATGCTCCTCCGGATGCGTCTTTCGTCGTTTGTGTTGGGGGAAGCAGGGAGGAGGGTTGCGCCGCTTGTACTGTGTCGGACGCATTATTGCATTTGATTCATCGCTCACGGTACTTTTGAGGAGTCAGCATCATGGAAATGCTGCATGCTCGAATGACCTTGAAGCGGCTCGATGACCTTGAGCCTACCAGACGAAGGGCTGCGAACACACACACACACACACTAACACGCTCGGTTGAGCCGCTCGCTGTCTGCGGATCCTCGCTGCGAGCTCTGTTCGCACAGGCGATCTGCTGCTGCTGAGCTCGCAGTGGCGGACCAGAGAGCGGCGGCGGCTCTGGTCCCCTCTCACTTGGTTTTTACATACACCTCGAGCAGAAGCAGCCAGTCAACCAAAGTGCCTTCTGCAAATCGCTCGCAGCACGAAGGAAGGAAGCAGAAGCAGAAGCCCCAGCCGCAGATTGCGCTCGCGCGCATTCCCCCGAGCAGAATCAAAGCCGAGCATTCGCGCTCCCGCAGGCAGAGCCTGAGCAGGCAGGGCGGAGATGGCGCGAGCTCGCGCGATCTTCACGCTGCAACTGCTGCTGCAACTGCTGCTGCTGAAAGCCGCCTCCGCTTCAGCGGCCGACGGGCGGCTCCTGCAGATTGTCAGCGTCGACGACGCGACGCCCACACCAGCGCCCACACCAGAGCCCACACCAGCGCCCTCAGCCGCGCCAGCCAACAGCACCGCGTCCGGCAGCGAGGACCGCGCCGACCGCTCGCCCGTTGCCAGCGGTGATGGCGGCGGCGCGTCGACGAACACTGGCGCCACGTCACCGCCAGCGGCCACTGGCGACGACCGCTCGACAACTGCAGCCAGCGGCGGCCGCGGCTCGGGCTTTGGCACCGAAGGCGTCGTGGGCATCGTCGTCGGTTCGCTCGCTGCCGTCGCGCTCGTCGTCGCGTTCGTGCGCGTGGGTTCGTCGCGGCGCAAGACGGCGGCGGCGCGCGAGCAGCAGCAGCAGCAGCAGCAGCCGTCGCAGGACCTCGCGGGCAGCACCATGAGCCTCAAGAGCGTCAAGTTCGTCGACTCCTTCGACTCGTCGTCCACCGACACGCCGACCGCAACGGTCCGCAAGCCGTCGGCGGCGGCGCGCGCGTCCCACGCAGCAGCAGCACAGGGCGGCAGCTACCACAACTTCAGCAGTAGCGGTCTGCACCACCACCAGCAGCAGCAGCAACAGGCGGCGGACGCGGGACTCGACTTCTCGATCGAGGACGTGTTCACGCCGAGCCGCGTGCGGTCGCTCTCGCGGTCCCAGCGTAGCGCCGGCGGCCGCAGCGACTCGCTCAAGAAGCCCTCGCTCAGTCCCGAGAGCTACCTGAAGTTCGCGCACTCGAACTCGCGCAGCAGCGTGTTCCGCCAGTCGAGGAGGTCGCGCCACTCGCGCGCCGCCGAGGACGCAGCAGCGGCTGCGTCGGTCGCAGCCGCTGGCGCTGCGTCGCCAGTGAGACCCGGCCGCCTGCGGTTCTCGCGGAGCTCCATCCAGAGCATCGACAGCGCCGACGTGCCGATGCTCGGCGGCGGCGGGCACCACCACGCGGCCGCGAACCTCCGGGAGGAGCACGAGCACGAGGACGACGACGACGACCGCGAGAGCACGCGCGACATCCCCGTGCTTGCGCGCGGCTCGGAGGAGTCCGTCGACTCGGTCGAGGACGAGGACATCGAGATCAGTATATAGTGAACGAACGCGGCGATGAATGTGTCGGTGTCGACTTCGCTCGTTGATCGCCTGCCGGTCGCCACCAGGTTCCTACTTGCTACTGTAGCTCTGCTGCTGCTCCGGGTCCCACCGCCACGCCTGCCTGTCCACCCAGCCCCCCCCGCCCTGCTTATCTATCCCCTGCACCGCCGCCGCCCACGATGTTGCGCATCGAGTAGCCGTCGAAGAACGGGTTGTTCAGCGCCTCCTTGGCCGTCACGCGGTCCTCCGGGTCGAGGATCAGCATGAGCTTGAGCAGGTCGAGCAGCCCCGCCGCCGCGTCATCCGGAGCGATCAGCTGCGCCAGCGTGCGCATTTTCCGCGCGTGCTCCACGCTCTCCTCGCCCGAGGCGCCCGCGGGCCAGTTGAGCTTGTCGCGCCGGAAGAACTTGGACGCCGGCTTGCACGCCTTCGCCACCATCGCCGGCGGCAGCGGACCGATGCAGCGCTCGATCAGCGCCAGGTGCTCCAGGTTCTCGTGCTGCGAGGAGAGGCGAAGCACACAGTCACGACATGATGAGTCTCCCGCTCTTGCTCAGTCACACTTGTTGCTACGCACCGTAGCGAAGAGCAGCTCGCCCAAGTAAAGCTCCGCGATGATGCAGCCCGCCGACCAGATGTCCGACGGGTAGCTCCAGCCGAGGCCGAGGATCACCTCCGGCGAGCGGTACTGCCGTGTGTTGATGATCGAGCTCTTGGACTCGTCGTCGTACGTGGCGCCGCCGAAGTCGATCACTGTTCGCACCAGAGCAGCCAGAGCGTCAGAGAAGTGAGCGTCGCGCCACCCACCACACGAACCCAGTCGCAGCCGACGCAACGCACACTTGACCGCGTTGCACGCCGGCGGACGCAGCGAGAGGCGGCCGGCTTCCGCCTCCGAGTACGCGCGCTCGCGCCGCTTCCACTGCCGCCCATTGGACCACTGCGAGCCGTTCCCGTTGGGCGAGCCGCACGACGACGCGTCGGACGACGGCGATGACGACGGCAGCCGCTCCTCCTCGTCGTCCACGAGCAAGATGTTCTCCGGTTTCAGGTCCGTGTGGATCAGCTTGATGCTGTGGATGAACTCGAGCGCCGTCAGCAGCTGCCACGCGTACGCGCGGATGCAGTGGAGCGGGAACGGCTTGTAGTCGTGGTTCTTCAGGTAGTCGTACAGCGAGCACCCGAGGCGCTCGAACACCATGCACACGTGTCCCTTGTACTCGAACCTAAGGGGCGAATCAGAGCGTGAGTCACACCAGCTCTCCGAGCTGAGCGAGGCGAGCCAGCGACGCACCATTTGTACATGCGCACGCAGAGCGACTCGTTGTTCTCGTCTTTGTCGTTCACGTCCTGCAGGATCGCAGCTTCGATCTGGAGACACCAGCAGTCGCCACCACCAACACACACACAGCACTCAGCCGACTGCACACAGCAGCCTCCCGCCTCCGCGTCGCGGTCGCTCACCTTGGCGGACTCCGAGTACTTCTCCACCTGTCGCACCACCTTGATCGCGACGATGATGTTGCGCTGCTTGTCGAGGCACTCGAGCACGCGGCCGAACGTGCCGAGTCCGGCCTCCCGGATGATCTTGTCTGCAGCGCCAGAGAGCGTCAGGAGCGCTGTCTGCAAAGCTGCTCGCCCCCTTCGCAGCACGTACAGCGAGAGGCGATGTAGTCTCCTGGCTTGCCGTCGTAGCTGCCGACGGTGTCGTCGTGCGCCGAGCTGGCGTCGCTGCCGTCCTTCTCCACGTGCCGCTCGCGCTCCTCCGAGCGGTTGCGCTCGCGCCGCGGCTTCTTCGACCGACGCCCGCGCGCGCTGTGGCTGTGACCGCGCGCCTCGTGCTCGCGGCCGCCTCGACCACGGTGGTTGTCGTGCTCGCGCGCGCTCCGCCGGGGTCTAACGAGGCGAAAAACAAGTGAGCGCGCATCCAGCTGACGCCACCGAGTTGCTATTCACACGCGCCGCTTTACCTGGATCGGCTCCCCGACCGGCGTCTGGAGCGCGACGAGCGCGAGCCTGCGCGACACCAAGGTCACCAGATCACCACGTCACATGTTTTTTTTAATATAGCGGTTTGTATGCCGCCCATCGAAAATGGCACCGCACCTCCACGCCGGCGTGCAGGCGACTGCGAGCGCGGACGGCCGCGGGGGCTCCGGTCGCTACGGCGCCGCGTGGGGGACGGCGGCGGCCGCTGCCGCCCACCCGCCGCCGCCTCGGGGCTCGCGTGCCGCTTCTTGCGGCGGTCGCGGCGCGAGCGGCGCGGACTGTGGGCATAGCGGTCACCCGCGTACTCGTCCGCGCCGCGGCGCCGCGCCTCGTGCTCGTCGCGGTCGCGGCGGCGGCGGTCGCGGTCCATCGCTGCTGCTGCTACTGCTGCTGGCTGCCACTCACGCGCACACAGCCCAGGCGAGGGTGCTTCGACGTCGTGTTCTCTCTTTGGTTCACCAAAGGCGGATAAAATCGGATCTAAGAGGAGATCTCGCTTAGATTCGATGATGTCCACTGTGTCGCCTCGATAAAGTCCGAAGTACAACAGGAGATCGGGAGACGCCATCTCAGCGCGATACGCTCCTAGCACTTCTCTTGTTGACTTGGTGACTCAAAGTAGGGGCTCTGTGCTTGAACGCTACGACGACAACACGGGGGCCGGTAGGCGGACGCACCAGCGATCGGCCGCTTGCTCCTCCCGTCGCTCCTGCTCGGTGGTGGAAGCAGCGGCACCGTCTGCGCGTACCCGTCTCGCTTCTCGCTTCTCAGCTCGCTCGCTCGCTCGCTTGCTGCACGACGCGTCTCGAACAGGCGTCTGGCAAACCCACTGGCAGCAGCAGCAGCAGCGTCGCCACGCTTGAGTGCGATCGTCCGGCCGGAGGAGGCGACGGGTTAGAGCGCCTGCTCCTGGTTGATGCGGACAACCGTGTGATCCGATGACGCGGTTGTGCTGCGCGTGTCGAAGCCCGACGTCGTCGTGAGGCCGCGCTGAGACCCCGTGCTGAACTCCATGTTGTCCGTGCCGCGCGTGAAGCGAATCGCGGGCGAACTGATGCGAGCCCCATTCGCGCCAAACGGCGACGACAGGCGCACGATGCCGCCGCTCATGTCCATGCGGTCCGCCGCCGAGAACACGGGCAGCATCGTGGAGCTGCCCGTGGTCAGCCGGTCGTCCTGCAGCATGCCGTCCACCGACGGCCTGCCGGGCGTGTAGTCGGCGCTCTCGAACGTGCCGCGGCCCTGGCTCGGCTGCGGGTGTTGCTGGCTGTGGTTCCGGTCGTCGTCATCGTCGTCGTCGTCGCTGGCGTTCGCGGTTCTCCGCTTGTACACGACGGCCATCGCGACGGCGGCGATCGCGCCGACGACGCCGACGCCGATCAGCAGCCCGTTCGAGCCGCCCGACGTGGAGCCCGAGAGCCCTTCCTTGCTCTTGAACGTGTCCACAGCGACCTCGCCCGAGGATTTGCTGGGGGAGGTCGTCACGGGGTCGACGATCACCGGCGTGATGGTCGACGGCGCGGACGTGGAGTTGCTCGCGTTGTTGCTCGCCGCCGTGTCCTTCCACTGGGTCTCGACGGGCGTGGCCGTGAACGCCGGGAGCTCCGAGACTTCGCCGTTCGCGACGGCCTCTAAGAGCGCGGGCGAGACGGTGATCTTGCTGAGAGCTGCGGACTCTGTGAGGACATGGAGAGAGAGATAACGTGGTGAGTCGACCGTCGCCGCAGCATGTGAAGGGACATGGCGCTGACCTCCGGTGACTGTCGCGGCGAGCGCCAGCAGCGCCACTGCGAGCGCCACGGCGGCGACGCGCACGCTGCTGCTCCTCGCGGCGGGCTTCATCGCGACCCGGATTCTCGGTGAATAGCGACGCCTGCGCATTCCGAAGTGCCGCCGCCGCCTGCCGGCTGTTGTCTTTCGCGACGTGCACTCTCTCTCTTGCTTCTTGTATGCGCTGGCGATCTGACTCTCGAACTGGCTGACCAATCGCCGAGTAAACCACTCGTCCGTATGTTTGGGAATGGCCCGTTTCTGGAGGGGGAATCGCTGACTGGATCGGCGTCCGACCGACGCTGTTCGCTGACGAACTCGTGCTTGCTTGTCGCTCGGGCTTCGCTTTAGCGCTTTGCTCCCGGTCCATCGTGCGTGCACCGCCGTCGTTTTGTCCTGCCTGGCGTGTGCTCGTCGGATGCCGCAAAGCTCTTCTTTTCGCTCTTCCGAGCGGCAATTCAGCACTCGAATCCAGCGCCGCGTATGCCCTAAAGGAAGCGCACGTGGGTGTGCGAACAAACCTGTGGGCATCCGCGGCGGGTGTCGACGCCAGCAAGTCGAAGAAGCCATGCGCCACGCATCCTGCTGTTCTCGTTGTCGATCCAAGGGGGAAAGGATTCGATGAGGTGGGCCACATCAAATATGTGGACCACCTGGATGTATGTGGACCACTTTTGTTACTTTGGGTGAGCCACACAAAACAGACTCTGGCACAACGCGCAAGAAGATCACGACAGGTCATGGCGACCACCTCCGCCGCCGCCACCACTGCTGATGCCCTCGACGACGTCGACGCGCTCATACCGGCAGACGCCGGCGGCCGCGTGCTGAGCATCCAGTCACACGTCGTACAGGGCTACGTGGGCAATAAGAGCGCCGTCTTCCCGCTGCAGCTGCTCGGCATGGATGTCGACATCATCAACAGCGTGCACTTCTCCAACCACACGGGCTACGCGCACTTCTCCGGACGCCACCTGCGGCTCTCGGGCGACGACGTCCACGACCTGCTCGACGGCCTCGAGCACAACGGACTGCTGCGCGACGCGCACACGCACCTACTCACCGGCTACGTCGGCTCCACGGCGCTGCTCGAGGCGATCGTGCGCGTGCACGCGCGGCTGCGCGCGGCGCAGAGCCACCCGGAGCGCCTCGTGTACGTGTGCGACCCGGTGCTCGGCGACCTCGGGAAGCTCTACGTCCCCATGGAGCTCGGTGCGGTTGAGTAGCTGAGCGTGTTCCGGTGGTGGAGGAGGCGTACGGACACTCTCGTCTGACGATCGCTGCGCGATGGTGGTGGTGGTGGTGTACGATATGGCGGCAGTGGACGTGTATCGTTCGCAGGTGCTCCCGATCGCCGACGTGCTTACGCCGAACCAGTTTGAGTGCGAGCTGCTCGCGGAGATGAAGCTCGCCACGGTCGCGGACGCGCTCGCGGCGTGCAAGAAGCTGCATGCGCAGGGGCCGCGCGTGGTCGTGATCTCGAGCTTCGAGGAGACGGCACGTGCCGCGGACGCGCCACGCGAGCTGCTCGTGATCGGCAGCAGAGCCGCGGGCGACCAGGGCGAGTACGAGCAGTACGAGGTGCGCTTCCCGTGGATCGACAGCTACTACACAGGCACGGGCGACCTGTTCGCGGCGCTCCTGCTCGCGTGGCTGCACCGGTACCCGGACGACTTCAAGCGCGTGCTGGAGAGCGTGATCTCGACGATCCAGGACGTGCTGCGCATCACGCTCAAGCTCGGAGGCAAGAACTGCGACCTCAAGCTCATTCAGAGCCGCAACGTGATCGCGGACCCGGTCATCCGCATTCACGCGACGAAGCTGAGCAGCCAGTGACGCGAGCTCGTGCGACCGCCCGGCCATAGCTCTGCGAGCAAGCGACTAATAGATAGAACTGCTCGCCGGGTTCGACTGTCCTCGACGACGGTGCCCGCAGCGCGCACGTTGGCTGGGCTACTGAGTTTCTCCTCTCCCATCGCGCACTTCTACGCAGTCGACATGCGGCTCGCGATCGCAGAGTGCGCGCGGTCGAGCGCGATCGTCCAGTTGTTGAGCGCGTCGAAGAGCTTGTTCGAGTCGCGGTTCCTGCCACCGATCGGAGCGTCATCGTCAGTTCCCTCACCCGACCCCCACCACCTCCTTCGGACGACGACGCACTTTTGCAGCGTCTGGAGCGCCAGCAGCCCGCGCTTCTGGTCGATCCGGGCGTCGAGCTCCTCGTTCTGGATCAGCCCCACTGCGATCTCCTCCACTTCGCGGCTCGAGATGTTCATGGCTTTCGCGAGGCTCGCGAGTTGGATGATCTGGTACGGCCGCACGATCTTCTTGAGCACCTGGCAGCGGATGTTGCGCAGCAGCGGGTTCAGGTACTTGTTCATGATCGGGTCGCTCAGCAGCTTGTACTTGGGGTTCTTGAGTACTCTCTCAAACTGCACGATGTCGTTCGACTCGTACGCGCCGCGCAGCAGCAGCATCGCCCCGATCTCCTCCACGTCCTGGTACACTTTCGCCTCGCGCGAGTCGAACGGGTTGATGTCCGAGCTCGCGAGCATGTTCGAGAGCACGACGTACTTGAGCGACTGCGTCGCGCGCGCGTTTCCAGCCTCCTGGTAGTTCCGGAAGCTCTCGAAGAACTCGTTGTACGCGAGCATCCACTGCTTCTCCTCCAGGTACATCTTGCCGCCCTCCTCGCGGACCACGCTGTACGCATCACGGAGTCGTTAGTCGCAAGCCATCACACGCCTGGCTGAGCGCGTTCGGAAGCCACCGACGCACCCCATGACGCGCGGATCCGCCACTGCCGCGTCCAGGCCGAGCGTCTTCGGGTAGATCTCCCGCAGCCGCTTGCTGTTCTTCATCGCGCCGCAGAGCTGGAAGCGGGCAGGCACAAGTCGCGTAAGTACTCTGGCTGCTGCGCCACTTCTCCTCCCTCGCAACCGACTCACCTGGATGTCGAGCGAGTAGACGTCCAGCAGCGCCGTTGCCTTGCTCTGGTCGTTCCTGCCCTCCGGGGTCTGGCAGTACACGTACAGCTCGCCCAGCAGCCGGCGTAGCTGCGAGAACTCGCCGATGTCGAGGTAGAGCTTCCCGAGCTTGACGTTCATGTTGAACCACAGGCGCTCGTTGTGCGCGTCCTTGAGGTGGTTGAGCGTGATCTCGTACATCTGCGCGCAGGCCACCCGGGATCAGTACGAGCAGCTCCGTTCCGTCCAAGAGACCTGCTCAGACAGTTCGCACCTTGGAAGTGTACGCGGCGCTCTCCTTAGCACCCGAGTGCGTCGACACGACGTCCAGGATGGACGAGATCGAGTCCGTGCTCTCGTTGCGCGTAACGAACGGCAGGAACCCGAGCATGCGCTCGTAGCCGGCGAGCATGGCGTCCCACTGCGCCGACAGCGCGCAGATCTTGACGATGTGCTCGTACGCCTGGAAGCTCCAGCGCACGCTCTCGGGACTCAGCTCGAGCGCCGGCCGCTCGAGCGCCACCACCTTCTCGAAGAGCTCGCACGCGGCCGCCAGCTCGCCGCGCTGCCGCAGATCCTCGGCCTCGTAGAACGTGTTTTCGAGCTCGATGAGCGTCTCGCGCGCCGCGTTCTTCTCGCCGCCGCCGCCGCTGCCGCCGCCCTCGTCGCCCTCGCCGTCCGAGCCGCCCGCCTGCTCGTCGCTGTTGTAGGCGTCGTCGCTGTCGTATTCGTACTCGTACTCCTCCGAGTCCGACATGTCTGTCTGCCTTCCTGATGCCTGGAGCTGGTGCTGCTCGACCTTGCTCGCGAGCTTTTGATCGGAACGTGTCTGTACCTATCCAAAAGCGTACAGTCAATACTCTTCTATTTCCGCTCCTCTCTCCGACTATTTCCGCTTCTAATTGTCGTTCACTCTGACTGTAAAAATGGCGACGGCGACAACGACAACGATGCTCGAGCAGCTGCGCAGCAAGTCGGCGGCGACCGCGGCGCTCGCGAAGGAGAAGGCGGCGTCGCTCAAGGACGTGACGCAGAAAGGGTCGGCGGCGCTGCAGAGCAAGGCGCGCGCGACCGCCGAGTCGCTCAACATCAAAATCCCGTCCGTGGCCTCCAGCGGCTCCATCGCGAGCAAGACCGCGAGCGAGAGCGACGTGGAGGCGCCGACGCCCAATAACCAGGAGCAGGAGGGGCTGCTGGACGAGATCGCGGACGAGTGCAAGCTCACCAAGCGCCAGCGGCTGTACGGCGCCGTGGGCTGCTACGCGCTCGGCGCGCTCTCCGGCTTTCTCTCGACGCTCATGATGTGGGGCGGCCCCAAGCACGTGAAGCAGTTCGCCTTCTTCTACACGGTCGGCAACCTCTGCAGCATCGGCAGCTCGCTCTTCCTCGTCGGCCCGCGGCGCCAGCTCCAGGTCATGTGTCTGCCCGTGCGGCGCGTCGCGTGCTGCATCTGGATCGGCGCGATGGTGCTCACGCTCATCATCGCGTTCGGCTTCCCGCGCGCCGGGCCGCTCGTGATGCTGCTCGTGATCATCCAGTACTGCGCCATGCTCTGGTACGGCGCGTCCTTCATCCCGTACGGCCGCGCGATCCTCAAGAAGTGCTGCATGAAGGCGGCCGGACAAGTCTCCACCGCCGTGTGAGCATCACGAGTGCTGCTGCGCGCAGCAGCGCCGCCTACAACCTGCATACGATTTCTTATGAGCCCCGTGCGCCGCTCGCTGTCTCCGCCGCTACTTTGCGGCCTGCGCTTCCAGCCACGCGACGAAGTCGTTCACCACCGCGTCCCGGATGTGCGGCGGCTCGTTGCTGAGATCGTGCGAGCCGTCCGGGTACGACCGGAACTGCTTGTCCGCGCTGCGCGTCTGCTGGTGCAGCTCCTCCGAGCCCGAGATGTGGCACACGAGGTCCGCCAGCCCGTGCTGCAGCAGGTACGGCGTCTCGATGCGGTCGAACTTGTCCTGCAGGTGCTCGATCGCGTCCAGGATCGCGAGCCCCGTGCCGATGCGCAGGCGGCCGTTGTAGAAGAGCGGGTCCGCGCGCTTCATGGCGTCCACGATCGCCGCGACCTCGGGCGAGCTGTTGCGTCCGCGGTTGCCCCGCGCGAACGGGATCTTGGGCGCGAGCGTGCGCAGCAGCTTGCCGATCTTCTCCACGGCCAGCGACGGCCGCGACGTCGCGTGGATCTGCACTGCGGGGCACAGGATCACGGCGCCGTCCACGAAGTTCCTGTCGACCTTCGTGAGTATCGTGAGGATGAGCAGCCCTCCCAGCGAGCTGCGTGCACAGAGCCATTGTCGTGAGCCACACACGTGGAGGACAAGCGGCGGACCCGCACGAGCGCGCGCACGCACCCGCCGTGGAGAAAGACCTTGTGACCCTTGTACTTGTCCTTGACGACGTCCACGAAGGCGATGGCGTCGTCCGCGAGGTGCTGCACGCTCGAGAAGTAGCCGTGGCGGCCGTCGGAGCGGCCCATGCCTTCGTGGTCGAGCCCGGCGATGATGAAGCCCGCGCGCAGCAGCTCCACCATGAACGTGTTGTTGCGCGCGCTGTGCGAGTTCATGCCGTGCAGGACCACGACGACGCCCTTGGCGCCCGCGGGGGACGAGAGGTGGCGCGGCAGCCAGAAGCGGTAGAAGAGGCGCGCGACCTGGCGGCGCGGCCGCGGCCGCGTGAGGAAGCCCGTCTCCTCCGCGCCGCGCGCCACGTGCTCGCGCAGAAACTGCTGCTCGAACGCGGTCAGCGGGCCCCCCACGCGCGGGTTGTGCGCGTCGATGCCCGGCCCGAAGAGCAGCAGCGCCGCCAGCGCCACCACGACCGCAGCGACCGCGGCCGCCAGCGCCGCCGCGCCAAGCAGCGAGCTCATTGTTGACGTCAGTCGAAATGATTTTTGACCGAAAGGTGT
The DNA here is from genome assembly GCA_023334215.1 of Globisporangium cystogenes. Taxonomy (NCBI): domain Eukaryota; phylum Oomycota; class Peronosporomycetes; order Pythiales; family Pythiaceae; genus Globisporangium; species Globisporangium cystogenes. Next base: position 17,167 of record JAASGM010000189.1, on the reverse strand, counting down.
TCTCGTGGACCACATAAAAGGAATTTTTGGCCGAGGTGAAGCTCGAAGATCGCAGCCAGCGCATCAGGGTGTGTGGAGCGAGGAGGAAGCCTGGCGACGTTGCATATCGCGCTGGAAGGCGCTCTGACGATCACTCTCGCCCGCCCACGACGAACATAGCGAGAAGAGTTCGGAGCTCGCGCTCGCCACTCGCAGCAGCTGCTGGTCGTCGCGAGCAGCTCCGTCTTTTCTGCACCCACAAACTACCCATCGGCTCACTCGCAGATCCGCGGCGACGCGAAGCAGGCAAGCGAGCGCGCATGGGCGGCGCGTGCAGCTCCAGCGCGCAGGTCGTCGAGCACGGGACGCGCGCGCCGATTCACGCGAGCAGGAGACTCGCGGAGGCCCTCGCGCCGCTGCAGCCGACCTCCTATGACAGTGACAGCAGCAGCGAGCAGCCACTTCGCATCGTCGTCACGAACGTCCGCGAGAACGATGTCGTGACGCACCCACTCGTGCTCCTCGAGGGCCGCGTCGAGCGCCTCAGTCGGAGCCCCGCCAAGCAGCGCAGCCCCGGTGGCTCGCAGTACATCCAGGCGTCCGCGAGTCTGGTGGACGTCCCAGTACAGACACCTGGCGACCATGGCAGGAGCAGCATCAGCAGCAATAGCAGAGGACTCTGCTGGCCAGTCGCACCGTCCTCGGGTCGCTTCAAGGTGTTCGTGCTGCTCCCCACGCCCGGAAGATACGAGCTCTGTCTGCGTCTCGCGTCCGCTGCTCTCCGCCTCAGCATCTGCTTCGCGCCGCCGCGCGCCAGGTGCGTCGTGCGCTTTCACTACCACAAGCCGTGGGACAGCAACCAGGGCTTCGACGCGCCTCCGGGTGTCGACAACTCGGACAACGCTGCAGTCGACCGCCTCAAGCTTGGCGCACTGCTGCTCCAGACCGCCTTCGCGGAGCTGCTGCGTCGCTCTGGCAGCAGCGCCAGGAGAAGCACATTCGCGCTCGAGCTCGGCGACGACGGGTTGCCGCTCGTTCACGTGCTGCGGTCGCAGTTCTCGAGCACGCACGCGCGCGTCATGGAGGATGGTGAGCTGGTGATGCGACTTCGGCAGGACGTCTTGAGCACTGAGTCGCGACAGGTCGCCTGGCGCAGCAGCGTCAGCGGCGACGGCGACGGCGGCGGGCAGGTGTTCGTCAAGCACGTGGTCGTTCTCGGAGGAGCGCACTTCGACGCGAGCTCGCGCGAGATCTTCGGGCACAAGGAGCTTGTGGACGGCAATCTGGTGGTGGTCGACTCGTGTGGGCTGCACACGTGGCCGCGCGCACTCGGCGAGCTGACTGCGAGCTGCTTGGACACCACGCGCTTCCACCCAGCGTTCCCGCGTGGGTGCGTCGCCAGCGGACGCGGTGGCGGCTGCTGCTGGAGCACGTTCGCCTTCGGCTCGAGTCGACTGGTGCAGCTGCTCGGGGGCAGCTTCGGGCTCGAGCAGTCGCAGCAGCAACGCGACGGCGTCATGCGTGCTGACTTCCAAACGCTCAACCGCCTGTTCTCGGCGTTCGAGCCCGCGACTCTGTCCCCAGCGTTCTCGAGACCAATCGGCGACGGGCGGTTCGCGTTCCTGGACATCGGCGCTCTGGCGGAGGTGCGATCGCTGCCATCGTCGGATTCAGTTGAAAGAGACGACGACGACAACGACGACGACAGTGGCGGTGATGGTGGGCTCTGGTTCGACGCCGCGTCGGTCGACACACTGACCACCAAGTGCGCGTGGATCGTGTCGCACCGACGGAGGCGTCGAGGCAGCAGCAGCCTCGAGCCGCGCATGAGCGCAGCAGCAGCTTGAGTGTGGACACGTGAACTTCCGCGTTGTCGCTCACCTGCCCTCGTGTGGACACGACTCGCCGCCGTCTCCACGCTACAGCACGACTGGAGCTGCAGTCGCCCAAACTCGGTTAGTTGACTGCAGCTCGCCGCGTCTCGAGGCGAAGCTTCAGACGCAGCACGATCCATTGTGCGCGTAGGGGTCGACGATCTCTGTTGCAAGCCCTGGATCCGAGCCCCGGCACTTGTCGTCACCATCTGGTGCTCCAGAGTCTGCAGCACTTGCCAGTGCTGAAGTTCACCTGGGTTGAAAAAAACGAGATTGTAGATCCCGGAATCAGGTACTAGTACCAGGTTCTGGAGGTGCAAGAGGTTCCATTTCTCGATTTCTGGGCTCCCATGAGCGCCGCCGACCTCCCAGGAGCCGCCGCTGGCGGCAGCTCGCCGGCTGTGCGCGTGGAGATCACGAACCTGCGCGCGAACGAGCGCCTGACGTTCCCGCTCGTGCTCGTCGAAGGTCGCGTCTTCCGCAGCAGCGGCGGCGACAGCAGCGCAGCCGCCACGCGCAGCATCGTCGCCGCCGTGCGAGGCGTCGCGCCTGGCAGCGCGCTCTCGTGGCCCGTGGTGCCGGAGAGCGGCCACTTCAAGGCCTTCGCGCTTCTCCCACGACCCGGGAGACACACGATCGAGCTCCGCGTCTGCGGGACGCTGGTGCACGAGCTCGCGATCCGCTACACGCGGCCGATCGCGAAGCACGTCGCGCGCTTCCACTACCAGAAGCGGCCGGACGACACCCGAGGCTTCGACGCGCCTGCCGGCGTCGACAACTCGGACGACGCGGCGTTGAGCCGCATCCGACTCGGCGCGCTGCTCACGCAGACTTGCATCGCCGAGATCTTCCACAGGCAGGGGCTACCGCGCGCGACGATCGCGATCGAGTTCGAGGAGGCGCGAGACGAGCAGGAGGCCGAGACGCCCCGCGCGAACCTGCTGCTGACACCCGAGTTCCCCGGTCGGTCGCCGATCCACACGATCCGGAACGCGCTCGAGGAGCAGAACGACGCGGCTCGCGAGCGCGGCGTCGCGCTGACCCACTTCGTGCACGTCGGGTCAAACCACTTCGACCCCGAGACCCGGTACGTGGCGAACCACTGCGCGCACATGTACGGCGGCGTGTTCGCGTTCAGCTCGGTCACGCTGCACACGTGGCCGAGCGCGCTCAGCGAGCTCGCGCGCTGCTGCGTGGACAGCACGGAGATCGACACGTCGGTGCTGGTGGACGACAGTGTGGACCGGGGCTGCCACTGGGCGAACTTCTCGACCGGGCTGGGCGTGTTCATGCACCTGCTCTTCCGCTCCTTCTCGCCCGACCTGACGAGCGACGGGATGCTGGGGCGTGGCTTCGACAGCGTCAACCGCCTGCTCAGCGTCTACGAGCCAGCGCTCGAGAGCGAGCACGCGGCGATCGCGGGTGCGCATACGCGCGAAGGCGAGCCGGAGCAGCTCGATCTCAACCTCGACGCGCTCGAGGCGGTCGGCGACGACGTGGAAGGCGCGTACATGGCGGAGTCGGCGCTGCTGACGCTCCTGGAGCTCTGCCCGTTCCTCTCGTCCGCGAGCAAGTTCTCCCAGGACGAGAAGAACGCGGCGGCGGCCGCGTGAGGCACTGGCGACGGGCGTCGTCGCGCGGAAGACGAAGTTACAAGTGTGTGTGTATGTACGAGTGTACGAGTGCACTTGGTGGACCAAGACCTCTCAACCTGTTCTATCCGATCAACCGTGTTGCACCGACCTGTATCCTCATAATCGGATTTCTGGAGCTCCAGACGCGAGACGTGATGGCCGAGGCGGCGACCTTCAGCGCCGCGGAGGCGGCCGTGTACGACCGGCAGATGCGGCTCTGGGGAGTGGAGGCGCAGAAGCGGCTGCAGAGCTCGCACGTGCTTGTGTCGGGGCTCTCGGCGCTCGGCTCGGAGCTCGTGAAGAACCTCGTGCTCGCGGGACTGAACGTCACGGTGCACGACCCGCGCGCCGTGACGCCGGCCGCCGCTGCCTCGCAGTTCTTCTTCTCGGCGGACGACGTCGACCGCAACGTACGGAGGATGCGGGTATCTCTCTTTTGGCCACCGGAGGCTGTACGGACGCTCACTTGTGGATTTAGCTTGCGGAGGTGGCGCTCGAGAGGGCCGAGGAGCTCAACCCGCTCGTGCGCGTGCGCTGCGAGACGGCGGCGCTCGGCGCACTCACGGACGAGTTCTTCCACGCATTCAGCGCCATTTGCCTCGTTGGCGCCGACAAGCAAACGTTGGTGCGTCGCACTGCTGCTGCTGCTGGTAGCGATGGACGCGCTGACTCGTAGCGACGGACCGCAGCTCCGACTGAACGCGCTCGCGCGCGCGCGCGGCACCGCGTTCTACGCGGCCAGCTCCTTCGGTTTTGACGGCGTCGTGTTCGCGGACCTCAACACGCACGCGTACCGGCGCACGCCGACGAGCACCGGGGACGGCGCGCCGCCAGCTCCGACGAGCGACGCCGTCACGGTGCAGTTCCCGTCGCTCGCGGAGGCGAACGCCGTGCAGTGGAGTTCGCTGCAGAGCGCGCGCAAGAGAGGACCGCAGATTCCGCGGGTCTACGTCAAGTACCAGCGTGCGTAGTCGGCTCGTCTTGTGGTGCTCTCATCACCGCTCGGACTAACTGATGTGGTGGTTCTCCGGTGCTGTGTCTACGGTACTGCAGTGCTCCAGGAGTACTGCGCGCAGAAAAGCGTGGATGCGAACGCGATGGCGGCGGCCGCGAGCGACTTTGTGGCGTTCGCGCAGTCGCAGCTGGAGGCGCAGGGGCTGCCGCGCGACTTCTTCTCCGCCGACGACCTCCGGTGCGCTTCGTGCTGTCTTCGTGTTGTGGCTTGGGGGGGCGTGCCTCTGACATGCGAAGTTCGCTGTGCGTGGACGGACGACGGGATATCCAGTGCGCTCGCGCAAGTCTCGGGCGTGGACCTCGTCCCCGTGTGCGCGATCCTGGCCGGGATCCTCGGACAGGAGGTCGTGAAGGCGATCTCCCAGAAGGACGAGCCGATCTGCAACTACTTCTGCTTCGACGGCACCGCCGGGTCGGTCCGACGAGTTGGTTGACGTCGTTCTCTGTTTTGGTGCCGGCACCGTGAGATCGAAGGCGGCGAGTGCACCTGAACGAACGAACCAATGCATCGATCTAGCGACGCAACACTGTTCACTATTCTGCAACACTGTTCACACCTCTGCAACACTCTGCCAAGAACATCCTGCTGAAGAACACCAGTTTGCTGCTGCAGCCACTCGAATGAGCTGGGATGCGCATGAAGCGGTGTCGCCAACATCGCGGTGTCCTGCTGCAGTATATCTTGACTACAGCGCGAGAGGCCCACGTGGAGTAGCACACGTAGTTTTAGGCTGCGCTTTGCTCTTTACTGTTCACACTTATAGGTTCGCTCCGCCGCGAGTCGCCTCGCTCATGTGGCGTGTGCGCGCGGTGCCAGGCTGAGGGGAGTTCGCTGGTCGGCGCTGCGGCAGCTGCGTCGGTGCCATGTCGACGGCGCTCGCGGCAGCGCGCGCGAAGACCGAAGGGAAGCGCATGCTTCGCGACGCGCTCGAGGGCTACGGAGAGGACGCCTTCACGCTCTCCGAGTGGAACGCGCAGAAGCGCGCCGCCGAGGCGCAGGGCAAGTGGACGTGGAAGCAGAGCGTCGCGAGCACGAACGCGGCCGTGAAGGTGCGGGTCGAGCGGGACGGCGACACGCAGGATGCGCTCAAGGCGCGGTTCGTGGACGTCCACACCGCGATGGAGCAGGAGATGAGTGGCATGCTGCGGGCTCGAGAAGGGTCAGCGTCTCCAGAGGACGAGAGCACAACGCAGTGCTGCTGGAGGTGCGAGTCCTGGTAGACTCGCTGTCATGGCAGCCACTGACGACTGCGTGGTGCTGCTCCAGAGATCGGATCGGCGGCAAGATGTACCACTGCGTGAACGATCCCCCAGTCGCCAAGAAGCTCGCCAAGCCTGCTGATGCGGTAGCACAAGAGGTGCCGAAGCCAAAGCAGTTCTGTCGATGGCACGCTCGCGAGTGCGCGCGCTCGGACCACCCGATGGAGAGAAGCAGAGCCATCGAGGTCCCGAACGAGTTCGGGCTCTGCTTGCACTGCTACGAGGTGACGGCGACGACCCAGCGCGGCACGTTGCAGAAGGCGCCGCCGAGAGTGATGGCGACGAAGATCCCGGGGGTCAGTCTCACGAGCCTTCGACGCGACGCGCAGCGAGACTCGCTGCTCGCGTCCAAGAAGCGATCCAAGCAGGCGAAGGGCGAGGCGGCCACGTTCACGGCGAAGAGCGTGTGCTCGTGGCAGAAGGAGCACTCGGAGAGCGCGTACGTCTGGCGCTGCGCGAACCGTGTGCTGATGCACCCAACGCTGAACGGCTCATACCTCTCGTTCTGCGGCTTCCACGCGCCGCGGTGCATCAAGGAGTACGGCCGCAAGAGCAAGAAGGACGCGCCGTGTCCTCCGCTCGATCGCCTCAACGGCTTCGGGATGTGCCGCAACCACCTCGAGGCGCATTTGAGTACCCTGAACTACGAAGCGCGTGGCTCCTGCGTGCTCGTGGACTCGGACTTCGACATCCCTGGGATCAAAGAGTGCAAGCGCGATCCGGTGGTGTCCGTCGTCTCGCGTCATCCACTTGCACCGAGACACCCGCCACCGCCTCGAGAGGGCGAACGAGCGGTGGACTTTGTTCAGTTCGGTTCGTCAGCAGTGTCTCTGGAGAGTCAAGGCGGACTCGTGAGGCGCGCACTCGCGTCCGCCACTTCGTTTGCGAAGGCCCAAGTCGCGTTCGTTGCGTCCGTCATCCTGGAGAGCCCCAACCCGGTGTCGGCGACGCTGAAGGAGCTGATCTGGCGGCTCCAGTTCCTCCGGCGCGCGAGAGTCGTCGCGATCCGCATCCAGCGCATCTTCCGTGGGAACCGCGCTCGGCGACGCGTGCGGGCGCTTCGGTACGAGCACGCGGCGCTCCGGCGGATCAAAGCATGTCTGGTGCTCCAGACATATGCTCGCGGGCACTTGGGCCGCCAGAGGTTCCGTCGCGAGCTCGAAGCCGTCCACCGTTCGGTACCGAAGATCCAGCGGGTCATGCGGGGTGGCCTGGCACGCAAGCGATGCCGCGAGCTGCGTGCTGCGATCCGCCTACAGCGCAACTACCGGTGCTACCGTCAGCGCTTGCTTGCGTGGGCGTTCCGCGAAGAGATGGAGTACATGCGAGGGCTACAGCGGCAAGCCGACGAGAACTTACGGGAGATGGAGGAGAAGCTGGCAGCGTTCCGACGGCTGCGCGCACGCCGCCTGCTCCGCGTGCAACTGTTGCGGTGGAAGAGGCAGAAGAACGCGAGAGCGTTCGAGTCGGCGCTTCGCCTGCGGACGTTCTGGAGCGCGGTCGCGATCCAGCGGCAGTGGCGCCGACACCGGTACTACGAGAGCGTCAAGACGCGCTACCACAGCGCGCAGTGTATCCAGAAGCGCGTCCGAGGATGGCTGACGCGGCATATGTGGAAGGAGGATCCGGGGATCCTCAGTCTGATCAGCTTCGTGAGCGCCGCGAGCGGCTTCGAGTACGGGAAGGTCGTGGTGTTGGCGCAGCCGTCTCGCTCGTACTCGTATCCGAGTCGGCGGGTCCGAATGCTCTGCGGCGCGATGACCATCCAACGTCTCTTTCGCGGTCTCCTCGGACGCCTGCGGGCAAACGAGCAGTGGCTCAACATGGTGCGACGGTGGGAGTGGATCGGCATCGAGTCGACGGACTCGAGCGGCAAGAGCAGCGACAGTATGACTGTCGGCAAGGAGCGATACGGCTTCGTCCTGCCGTCGTACAGCTACCACGGCGACAAGCGACTTCACATGAAGCCAATCGTGCGCGACACCAAGGCTGAACGAGGGTTCGCGTACGAGTACCAGTACATCTTGGATCTCATCAAGGACCGCGACGGGCTGCGAGCGTGGAGTCTGACCCACGAACGCCGCGAACGGCGCAGACGAGAGCTCGAGCAGCTCACGACGGCGCCACCACCCGATGCCTTCGTGCCGAAGAAGCTCAGTACCCTCAAGCGCAGCGAGTCGAAGGCACGCAGCATCTCGGTCGCGAAGGCCGTGTTCCCTGTCGGCTCCGTTGTGCGTGTCGCAGTGTTCAACAGCAGCAAGAAGGGCAAAGCGCACCACGAAGCAAAGATCGTCCGCGTCAACGACTGCGCTGATGATCTGAAGAGTGGAGCGACTTTCGACGTAGAGTACGACCCGGTAAGCACACTTGCGTGTGCACAGCGACGTGAAATTGGTGGTGGCGACTGACAGCCCTTCTGACTGCGCGCCTGCTGGCGATGTAGGTTCTTGTGACAGTGCACGGTGTGCGGATCTACAACGAGCGACGAGTGCAAGCGAGTCGACTGGAAGCCATCACGCACACCAATCGAACGGAGCCTCCACTCGAGAGACGAGTCTCCGTCGGAAGGCAGATTCAGATGGCGATCAGCCGCTTGAAGCACGAGATCCGAGCTGCGAAGCTGGCGGAGAAGCGTAACTTGACGGTGTCAAGTGGCGTCGACAACGAACCCGCGCTGAAGAGTGTGGGCGAACTTGTCCAGCGCCTTCGCAACGACCGGAAGGGCTGCGACCTGCTGGCAGACGACAGCGCGTTCGTGAACTTTGTGTTCCGCAACTCGACGCTGCTCACGACGACGTGGCTGCAGGTTGTCGACGAGATTCAGTACGGAGGGCCTCAGCCAGCAGGCTCTGAAGGTGGGTACAGCGCGCTCGCGACAGGAGCTCACAGCTCGTGCGCGCGCAAGTTTGGGTTCATCCCGCTGGAACAAGTGGACACACCGAAGCCGATGCCTCGGCGAGCGGCGAGCATCGAGAGACGAATGACCAAGCTGGGCTTCCAGCATTCGCTTGGTGCACGAGCGCGCCAGGAGCAGCCAGACGCACTCTCTGAGCGAAGCGAGGGTCAACAACGGCCGGAGACGACGCAAGAGAGAACTCAGACACCCAACGCTCGTATCCAACACGCTCGCGACGATCTCGCGCTAAAGGAAGTCGAACGCCGAGTTCAGTCTTCGCAGGATCTTCACCGCCTCATCTACGAGCTCAAGGTGCGCCTTGCGAGCTGGGCTGCCGTGCTCGCGTTCACCTCACAGGCAGGACTGAGGGATGTATCGCACTATCCCCGCGCAGACGCTTCCGAAAGAGCGCCGCCGCGAGGACATCATCGAGATCACGACACGCAGCGCGCGAGCGTTTGTGTGTGGCCACCCGGCGTGTGGTCGGTGTTTCTCGTACGTTCACTCGCGCTACTGGGATGTCCAGGAGAGACGCGCTGCTGATGGCGGCGTACATGGGGTGATCAGGTCCATGGAAGCAGCGCGTCTGCACCAGAAGACGAGCCACGAGCGCAAAGAGCGGCTCGCGCTCGGGACGCCGCTCACAGATCAGTACATGCACGCGTACTGGCCGCCTCAGAGTCCTTGGAGTCGCGAGGCGAACGCGCAGTTCCAGCACATCGTCGGGTACTTCCGCTGCAGTCGGTCGGGCTGCGAGCAAGTGGAGTTCCGTACGCGGCGGGAGCTGAGCAGGTACGCGCTTGTGACTCGCTGCTTTGGAGTCGTACGAGTCAGTTCTGGTGTTCTCACACGTCACCAGGCACATGGTCCAGTTCCACCACGCAGCAGCGTCTGCAGTTGCGTCGTCTCAGGACGAGAACGCGATCCCCCGAACTAGCGCGAAGATCGACCCGACAGCAGCCCCGGTGCAAGTCATCTGGCTCGGCGCGTACTCTCTCGCTCGGAATCTCAACGACCGACTCGGGATCCCAAAGACGGCGTTGGAGCTCGTCGAGTGTTCGGTCCACGTGAGAGTTCCAGACACAGAGTGCAGCGAGTGCGTTCGGCAGCAGAGCATCCCGCGCTTGCCGTGCAAAGTGTTCTCGTCCGTCGCACTCACGCTGGGAGCAACTGCTCGGGAAGCAGCGTTGGACTCAGCGAACGACTTGGGCGGCTACACGATCTTCGGAGCGCAAGATCCCGAGTTCTGTCCCATCGTGTTCGAGCGCAGCTTGGTGGTCGCGAAAGCGCGAGCCGAGCGTTTGCGCAAAGCCAAGGACCGTGCACCCAAGCGGCCGGTGCCAGGACGATCACTTCTGCGAGAGCCTGAGGGCGTCGCGTATGTTCAGATTGCAGCACTCTGGCGCGACAGCAAGAACGAAGACTGGATGCTCGGACGAGCCTTTCGGCGCTCGGCGACAGGATCGGCAGAGTCTGAAGATGGCGGCTCGTTGCGACGCGGACAAGGTCCACTTGGCGTCTATGAAGTCGTTGTCGACGAGCGCCTCGTGTTCGCAAAGCTGTCGCAGGTGGTCGGCGCCGGGCGCCTTCGTGGCGGTGCGAGGCGTTTGTTCTACGAGAAGTACGTGCACAGCAGCGGCGACAACCACGACGACGCGTGTGGACGAGAAGAACCGGGAGCGTATGTGATCGAGGAGCTCTTGTGCCACTGTCAACTTCCGGTGGGCTGAGCTATCGGAGCATCCGTGCGAGCGCTCCCGTGGGACAAGAGATCAACTCACCCCATCCTGCCACGAAGAGAAAGCTGTTGAAGTCGTGGAGCTGCCTCGATTAGCGCGAACGCCTCCAGTCGGATCAGGTTCGTGTGCGACCAACCACTGCGTGCGCGTGACAATCCCAGAGCTTCCGAGGTGTGGCGCACCCACCCGCACCTCGGAGCATGAAGGAAGGAACTCGACGTGTCTTCCGAGTAAGAAGATCGCAAAGCGCTCAAACACGAGGGTCAACATGCAACTGTGTCTGCCGCCGCAGGACTCGTGACGCCGCAGGATACCAGCTCATTTGCAGATCTGCATCCAAGTCCTCGCATCGACACCACCAGTCTCCCTCGTCTCCTCCAGCATGAAGACCTCGACGTTCACGCTCGCGCTCCTCGTCGGCTCGGCCCAAGGCGCTTTGTTGCTCCAGCTCTCGCCCGAGCACTCTCCTCGCTTCCTTCAAGAACGCTCGTCGCTGGAGCACGAACTCGCTGCGTGGAAGGAGAGCGCTGCGGGAGTGTTTGCCAAGCAGCACAACTTCTTCCTCTCGAAAGCGCCGCAGGTGCAGAGCGTCGAGGAGCTCCAGGAGGACCAGCTCCGTCGGTTCTTTCTCACGAAGCTCCACATCGAGAACGTGCAGCGGCTGAACCCGGACGCCGTCTTCTCGACCGACTCACCGTTCTCGCTCATGACCGACGACGAGTTCGCCAAGTTCCTCGGCAAGTCGTTCCAGCGTGGCGCTGCACAGCTCAGCGACAACTCGCCGGTGGTAAACGGCACGTCGGATGTCGTCACGGACGCCCCAAGTGCTGGTGACAAGGACTGGACCGCTTCCGGGTGCGTCGCGCCGGTGAAGAACCAAGGGCAGTGCGGGTCGTGCTGGGCTTTCGCTGCGATCGCGGCTCTCGAGAGCGCCTTCTGTCTCAAGGGCAACCCGCTCACGCTCTTCTCGGAGCAGCAAGTGGTTAGCTGCGACAACGCCTCTGGCGGCTGTGAGGGTGGGTTTCCAGGCGACGGACTCAACTACGTCCAGCAAAACCGCGGCGTGTGCCTCGAGGAAGCGTACCCGTACGAGTCTGGCGAGACCCAGGATACTGGCACATGCGCTTCGTCGTCGTGCGATGTCAAGTCGATCGCCATCCAGCGCGTCGCGACGGTGCCGCAGTCGGAGAGCGGGCTGCTCGCGGCGCTCAGGGGGCGTCCGGTCGCCGTCGGAGTTGCGGCGGGCAACACCACGTGGAAGCAGTACAAGGGCGGTGTGGTGTCGTCGTGCAGCAGCTCGCAGCTCGACCACGCGGTGCTGGCAGTCGGCTTTGGCGGCACCTCGACCTCGACGCCGTACTTCAAGATCAAGAACTCGTGGGGGACTGCGTGGGGCGAAGGCGGCTTCATCCGCCTGCGTCGCGGAGTGGCTGGCGCCGGAACGTGCGGCGTCATCGGCCCCAAGTCGGTCTACCCGGAGCTCTAAGCGATCTTAGGAAGCCCGTCGCGCTCCTGACGCAGAAGGTGATTGTCGGCGCTGTCGTCGCTTCCTAGTCTTCCTAGTCGACCGAGTCAGTCTTGCTCACTCTCAGTAGCACGACTCGGAACAGCCTGACGAACACGACTATCGTTGTCGACTGCCTTGTACACGTTGTACACATTGTACACATTGTACAAGTTGCTCAAAAGATCTTGACGAACAGTCGCCAAGCGCCACTGGCGCTTCGAGCTCCCAGTCGACGAGTCGCGCCGTAGCACAGAGTCCACACAGTGCTGCTGGCGCGAGATGCCGCGCTGGAGACCGAGATGGCTGCTGCTGTCGCTCGGTGTCGTCGCCGCGTTCGTGGTGGTCGCGACCTGCGTGCTCTCGAGTCCGGCGGGTGCGTCGCGAGGCGACGAGGGTACGCGTCAGCGGAGACCGATGAGCGACTGACGGGATCACGTCGCGTGGTGCGGATGTGCAGGTGCGAAGGCCACGATGACAGCCGAGTCGCCTGCTGCTGCGACCATCGGGACAGCGCGCAGCGCGCTACTAGCGAGTCGCTCGGAGCACACAGGCGCGAAGACCGAGGGCGAGGGTGAAGGCGAAGGCGAAAACTCGGAGAAGGAGACGGGGAACGACGCGACAGTGGCCGTCGTGACCATCACGTGCCTCATCGCGATCTCGATCCTCTTTGAGATGGTGCGCGCTGGTCGCGTGTGCTGCCTGCTGCCTGCTGTCGCTTTCTTCCTCTGATGACGCCTCCTCGCGCATGCCCCCGACCCAGTTCACCGAGGTGCTGCGCGAGACGACGGACGAGATGAACATGCCGTTCGTGAACACAGTGTTCAGCGAGCTCACGACGCTCGGCTTCATCGGGCTGCTGCTCTTCGTGATCACCAAGCTCGACGTGCTCTCGCGCATCTCGCTCGTGTACTTGGGCGAGAAGAACAAGCTCCAGGAGACGATCGAGAAACTGCACATGGGGCTCTTCCTCTTCATCGTCATCTTCCTCGTGCTCTGCTGCGCGCTGCTCAAGCTCGGCGTGATCGTGCAGAACGAGTGGCGCGAGTTCGAGCGCGGCGCGTCCGACATCCCGACGATCGTCTCCGAGTACGTGCTGCTGACCGAGCCGCCGCGCTCCTGGCAAGAGCGCTTCTCGCTCTCCCGGACGCTCGCGGCGAGGAAGGCTCGGCGCGAGATGATCTACCTCTCGATCCGCCGGCGCTTCATGGACTTCCGGTCGAACCACCCGAATCCGGACACGGCGCAGCGGCTCGCGAAGGAGTTCCAGCGTAACCTGGATATGCACTTCCCGTTCCACGAGTACCTCGCGATCATCTCTGGGGAGGTCATGGGCCGGCTCATCGAGATCGACTTGCCGACGTGGATCGCGCTCGAGTTCGTCCTCGTACTGCTTCTCGTCGTGAGCTGGCAGCTCGGGCCGGTCGGCGAGATCTGGCTGCTCCTCTTCGCGGGTCTGTCGCTCATCGCGATGAACGAGTTCGTGCACAGCCGCATCGTACGCATGCGGCGCTTGCTGACTCCGCCGCGGATGCTGAAGGACGCCGAGCGGCTGCGCCGTAAGAACGAGTGGCGCGCCAAGCACCAGCTCAAGCTCGTCGACTTGAACGAGAAGACGTGGATCCTCGAGTCGGTCGAGACAAGCGAAGACGACTTCACGCCGCCGTACATCGACACGCTGCCGGGCGGAGGACACCACATGAGCGAGCTCGAGCTCGTGAAGCAGCAGAAGATGCTGCTCGGCGGCAAGGGCAACGGCGTGCTGCTCGCGCTCTTCTCCACGCGCCTCGTGTTCCTCCTCACGGCGATGCACCTCGCGACGTTCCTCACGCGCACTGCGTCCCAGATCCACGCGAGCTACAGCAACTGGTTCGCTGTTCTCGTGCTCGACGCGCTCTTTGTGCTGCCGAGCATCGTTGTCACGGTCATGTCGCTCCGGATCGCGCGCGACGGCCTCTACGCGTTCAACGTCGAGCATATGAAGGCGACGCGCGTGATCGCCAAGGTCATGCGCATCCTCAAGGCGCGACAGACGCTGCGGACGCTGCGCTTCGTGGCGGAGATGAAGATCTACCTGCGCGAGAACGTGCGCCACAGCTCGCAGTTCTCGCTCCCGATCACCGCGTCGCTGCACGAGTCGTCGGCCAAGTACTCGACGCTCGTGGCGAACAAAGCAGGCAGCTCTTCCACCCCTCGGGGTCGCTTGGCTCCTGCGAAGAGAGGCTCGATCACGTCGCCGTCTTCGTCGTTCACGCGAGCAGCTCTATCGCCATCTTCGTCCACGCGAACAGCTCCATCGTCGCCGAAGGAACCGCCGCTCTCGCCTCTCGCGACGTACTCATCGACGCGCGACCTGCGCTCCGACGCATACAAACTCGAAGCTGAGCGTCGCGACATCCACTCGATCTTCTGCCTCTTCGACACGGATGGATCCGGTTCCGTGTCGCGCGACGAGATGGCCAGCCTGCTGCTCGCAATCACGCACGAGCTGAACGAGGAGCAGCTGAATCGGCTCATGAGCGACCTCGTCGAGAGCGACGAAGACCAGGACGAGATCACGTTCGAGGCGTTCTACAACTGGTGCCACCACCACATCCAGGAGAACGCGCACTCGAAGGACGACCTCATCGAGGAGATCTTCAACATGGTCGACGCAGACGGCAGCGGATTCATCACGGTTGACGAGTTCATCGCGATCTTCAAGACGCTCGGCCAGTCGCTCGACCACGACGACGTCCGCGAGCTCATCTACCAGATGGACCGCAACGACGACGGGAAGATCGACTTGGACGAGTTCGCCAAGATGCTGCAGAAGCACGAGGTCTGAGCGCGTGGCACCGTTCTCTCGCCATCAAGCACCGGAGAGGAGGAAGCTACTCACTATTCTCCATCACTCTGTCGAGTCAACGACCTTCCGTTCCTGCCTCCGTTCATCCATCAACATCATCATCACCACCACACTCATCTGCTTCTCCATCTTCTCCGTCTCCGCGCTGTTCCTTCAGCACCGCTCTCCAAGCGCCATCGGTTCGTTCGTTGCGGCGCTCACTTCTTTACTTCCTTCGCGCCGACGCCACAGTCGCCTCGCCTCGTGTTGCCGCCAGCCAGCGACACCTCCAGTCTGCTCCGTTGCGATGGCGTCGAGTGCGGTTGCGCGGATGTCCCTTGCTCACAGGACCGCTCTGGTCGCTCTGGTCGCCCTGGTCGCCACTCAAAGCCTGCTTGTCAGCGCTGCCGGCGGCAAAGAAGTGCCCTTGCGCTTCGGCTTCGGCTGCGAGTTCTCCGAGTACGCGGCCATGGCGAGCGGGAGTGGCGACGACGCTGGTGCTCCGTCCTTCCGCCTGTTGTACGACTTCGGACTGGGCAAAGGCGTGTACACGCTCCACTTCGCGTCGTTCCACCTGCCAGCCGACGACTACGTGCTCCTGCGCGCCAAGAACGTGGACAAGAGCTCGCCGGACGCCGTGGTGCTCGCCGGCAGCAACTCGACCGGGAACTTCTTCTCGCCCGCGATCGTCGGCGACGGATTCATCGTCGAGCTCTACCGGAACGCCTCGAAGGCTGCGTCCTCAAAGGACCCGAACGCTCCTTGCAACGGCGTCGAGGTGGTCGGGATGGTGTTCTCGGCGGAGAAGCAGGCGGAGGCAGCGCAGGAGAGTCGACTCTCGATCGGTCTTCCCCGGCTGAACGACTTTGTCGAGACGGAAGCTGTCACGAAGAAGAGCGAGAGCGCGACGCCGAGCGACGACAAGGACAACGAGAGCGTGTGCGGCACCGACGAGTCCAAGGAGGCGGTCTGCCTCGAGCAGTCCGGGTCGCCAGAGGAGAAGACGATGTACAGCACGTCGAGAGCGGTCGCGCGCCTGATGATCCGCAAGGACAACAACATGAACGTCGCGTTCTGCACGGGCTTCCTCCTCGGCTGCGAGGGCCACCTCTTGACGAACCAGCACTGCATCCGCAACTGGCTCGACGCGCTCAACACGTACATCGAGTTCTTCGCCGAGGCGTCGACGTGCGGCGCGAAGGAGTGTGACGAGCGCGGCACGTGTCCCGGCCGGTTCGCGGCGAGCAAGGCGACGCTCGTGGCGGTCTCGACGGACCTCGACTACGCGCTCGTCAAGCTCACGAGCGACAACGAGACCAGGGTGGACATCTCGACGTTCCTCGCGCAGGTCGGCGGCTTCCTGCAGCTGCGCGCGAGCGGCCCGAAGCTGCAGGAGGAGATCTACATCCCGCAGCACCCGCTCGGCCAGGGCAAGCGCATCGCGTGGCTCTCGAACGGCCAGCCCGGACGCATCGAGAGCCTCACTGCGGGCGAGTGCGGCGGCCAGGACGTCGGCTACTACGTCGACACGGAGGAAGGGAGTTCCGGGTCGCCGGTGATCGCCAAGTCCGACAACTCCGTCGTGGCGCTGCACCACTGCGGCGGCTGCCTGAACGGCGCCATCCCGTCGCAGAAGCTCATCGCCGACTTGGAGACGAAGGGCGTGCTGCCGCGCTGCGCGATCGCCGGGTGATGGTGGAATCGTTGATCCGGCGTGCAGGAGGTGCTCGACAGTTCTCAAGCGGAGGACAGTAGACAGGGGAGGGGGGAGGAGTATGGTAAGTCTTGCTGCTTCGCGTGCAGCTTCTGTCATACTAGGGATGCTCGTCACTCCTTGAATGTCATGGTACCGGAGATGTCGTCGAAGTCCGTGCCCGACACGCGATCTGCCCAGTCCTTGAGCTCGCTCTGGCCGCGTCCCAGCACGTCCGTGATGAACGGCACTGTGTCGTTGCCGACGGCGAGGCGAAGCGGGAGCGGGTGGCCCGCGCAGCGTCCAGACTTCGTCAGCGCGTCGACGAGCACCTTTGCTGCCTTCGCCGGGTCGCCCGGCTGCTTCCCGTTACGCGCCGCGAGGTATTTCTTCACTTGTTCGACGACGGGGCCGACGTCGGCGACCGGGTTCTCGACCGAGATCGCGTTGCTCCCGAGCTGCGTCCGGAACGAGCCGAGGTCGACGCACGTAGCCTCAATACCCAGGTGCGCCACCTCTGCGCGCAGCGACTCGGTCAGCCCCGCAATCGCGAACTTGGTCGCGCAGTACCAGCCGCACGCCGGAGCCCCACGCCAGCCTCCGATCGATCCGATGTTGGCGATGACGCCGGACTTCTGCGCGCGCATGAACGGCAGCACCGCGCGGGTCGTGCGGCCGATGCCGAACACGTTCGTGTTGAACTGGTCGTACACCTCCTTGTCGCTGCACTCCTCCACGGCGCCCTCG
>JAASGM010000188.1:0-30644 GCA_023334215.1 Globisporangium cystogenes | reverse complement strand
CCCCCCCCCCCCCCAACTCTGACGACAAGTGTCAACGAACCTCCAGCAGCGGGTTGCCCGCGTGCGCCTGCGCGAGTGCCACCTGCTCGCTGTGCGTGATGTAGACATCGTCGAGCGAGATCGTGGCGCAGCGGCGGCCCGTGAACGCCAGCAGCGCCTCGAGGTAGTTCACGAGCGTGGTCTTCCCGCCGCCCTGCACGCAGCTAAGCCCGAGCACGACCGGCTTTTCTTCGGATGGGGTGCGCGCGATCGCCTCCTCCACCCAGTGGAACATCGGCAGGTAGTAGTCGTCGATGCGGTGACGCAGCGCGTCCTCGTTCACGACCGCGCGCAGGTCGCGGCGCATGAGCTGCTCGAGGTGCGCGCGAATCGCTGCCATTGCTCAGCCAGGTGCGAAATGGACTCTGTTGGGTGTGATTGTATTGATCGAGTCGAATGTTGTCGCGTCGAGGGGATTACACAAAGGGAGATCGGTCTCGCGTCATCGGGCGAATCGTGTGTGGCATCTGCTGTCTGCTCCGGTTCCAGCTGGTGAGTGCAGGCAACTTTCGCACCGAGAGAGAGAGAGTCGGCTCGCTGGTCACCACGTGAGGAACGGAAGAGGAGCAGCGGCGGCGTGACCGTGCTGCGATCCCATCTGGTCGACGCGCTCTCTTTTCAAAAGCTGCCGTCGTCGCGCTCCCACCGCAACGAGACACTCGAGACGCGAGCCGCCTCGAGTCACTCGAGGAGACTTCGGTGCGCTCCTCATTCCTCGACTTGCAGTCTTCGAGACACTCGCCCTCCTCCGCTCGACCAAGAAGCAACCAAGCAAGCGCCATGGCCCCGACGACCTGGACGACCGCGCTCCTCTCCACCGCGCTGCTCTTCACGGGCGGCGACGCGCACTCGGCGCTGCTCGCGAACAAGAAGGTGCTCGGCAAGCTCAACGGCGGCGAGTGCTTCAACTGCGCGATCGGCAGCTTCCCCAAGCCGGCGGACATCCCGGCGAGCGCCGTGGACTCGAGCAGCGACGAGGACGGCATCGCGGCGTACGCCAAGTCGTCCGGACGCTCGGTGAAGGAGCTCTGGCAGGACTTCCTCAAGGAGACGCCGTACGGCTCGATCGCCGAGGAGGACTCGATCGTGAACGGCCGGGCGGCGGACACGTGCGGCCGCTTCAGCTCGGACCCGCCGCTTGACGCGATCCCGTCGGACGCGAAGATCACGTTCAAGAAGTCGAACCACAACGGCCCGGCCGAGGTCTGGATCGACGGCGTGAAGAAGTGGTCGGTGGACAACTTCATCCGCGACGGCAAGGCGAGCATGTCTGCGAGCGTCTTCAAGTGCGACAAGTCCGAGTGCGAGGGTCGTTGGTACTGGATGGGCAAGGTGCGCGTCAAGGGCAAGTGGGACCACTACCAGCTCTACGTGCAGTGCTTCACGATCAAGAACAACTCGGCGGGCGGTGCGTCTGCCGACGCTGCGGCCGACGCCGACGACGCGGTCCCGGCGAAGAACTCGACGTCTTCGAGCAAGACGCCGAAGCCGACGAAGACGCCGAAGGCGACGAAGACCCCGAAGGCGGCCAAGACGCCCAAGCCGACGGAGGACGACAACGAGTAAGCGAGCTGACGGATGCACCTACCCACCTCAACCATACTTTCCTTAAGAAGCGAGCCAACGACGACGGTGACGACGACGAGGCAGGAGGAAGCTGCGCACTCGCGCGCCGCAAGTATGGAGGAGCAACAGCAGCAGCAGCACCCGTTCGACGCGATCGAGCTCTTGTTGCCCGGCGCCCACGGATTTGTGCATTGCCTCCGCGGCATCACGTTCGTCAATGTGGCTGTCACGGCTCGTTAGCGTGGACCACCTTAAATTCTTTATCTGTTAGATTTGAAATCGCTCTCAGCATTGCTCAAACATTCAAATTGTATTCAAATGTACAGAAACGGCACATGCGAACATTTTAAAATAGTTTCAGATATGACTTGGTTTCACTATTGTTTTCTAGATTTTATCTCAGATGGTTGTCTGTGCCGTTTCTGTGCACTTTCTGTTTTTAACTGCTACTAACTTTTTATAACAGTTATTTGTGGCATAGACACGTTTTTAACAATTATTAACTGCGGTTTCTGACCAAGTCAATTGCTTCTACTCAGATTTTCACTCTCAAAACCTGAGAATTGAAAATCTGAGTAGGATACATTTGACTTGAATTTGTATTTGAGGTCTCACTCTCGCCGATGATTGGCTTGAAATTCTGGATACAACTCGTTTCACTCATTTCTCTGATTGGCTATTATTATTTTTACAAATTCAAATGTCAATTGCATATTTTTCTGAAGTGACGCATCAAAAAAGTAACACATTTTGTTCTTTTATTTGGAACATAAATTTGATAGTGAATTAAACGAGATAAACGCTTGATGTTCTCAGCGCTTGACAAAATCTTCAACAACAACTCGACCTTCACCGACGTCGACCTCATTTTGCCGCGTCCTCGACCTTGAGAGCGAGCGAGACGCCTCGGCCACCAGACCCACAATGGACACGAGCGCCGCAGACAATATCACCTCCCACGCTGCGCCAGCAGTAGCAGCAGTGCCGGCGGTCGACGCGCCGCCGCTCAGCACTGGGGACTTGGACGAGTGGGCTTTGGTGGACGAGCAGGCTGAGTGAGGATGCGAACTTCATCTGCGCGCCGGAACGAAGAACATAGAGGCTGACGCGCTCTCCGCTGCTGTGTATGCGTGCGGATGAGCAGGATCGTCGCCTCCGTGTCGACGAACGCGGCTCCAGAAACCGCGGAAGAGAGCGCTGCGTCGTCACAGGGCGACACAGCACCTCCAGCTCCGAGCGTACGTGTGAACAACCGATGCTACTGTAAACGTCACAGGTCGTGACCGTCACGTATCACTGCGATCAGGCGGAAGAGACTGCACTCACAACAGCGCAGCCTGAGGACGAGACTGCGAACGTCTCCGCTTCCGCTGTAAAGTGCGTCAACGTGCGCCTTCAAGGGCTCAGAGGCTGAAGGCGTGCTGACCGACTTGTGACTGTGCTCAGCGCGCCGACCGCGATTCCCGACGGATGCATGCGAGTCCGCCTGCGTGTCGGTGCGTTCCTCAGCGTCGCTGCTCTGTTGTCAGCAGTGTGGCCGTGTGGCCGAGTTGACGCGGCGGGTGTCGATCCCAGGCGAGCACGTCCGTCCGGCGTGGTGCAGAGCAACGCAGATCGTGGACGAGTTCGTGACCGAGGTGCGTTTTGCCACGACGAAGTCCGAGGACGAGCCAACCGGCGCTCTGACGCACACTGCTGCCTCCGCTTCGTCCAGTTCTTCGCGGACGCCGTGGCGGACGGCAAGAAGATCCGCCTCATCTACATGGTACGGCTTGGGAGCCGACCGAGTCGGTGGGAACGTAGTTCGTCCACTCGAGTCTTGACCGGCGATCGCATTGATACGACAGGGGATGTTGCTGCTCCACGACCGCGTGATGGGCGAGTACGGCATCGAAGAGGACGGCGTCATCCACTGCGTCATCACAGAAGCGAGTGCGTGCGAAAGCGACTTGAGACTGGGTGACAACAGTCTCTCATGCTGACAAGAACCCATGTTGGTGCCCGCAGTGCCGACGCCCCACCCGCAGGCGTCCCAGAACTTGGATCTCAAGGGGCTGGCGAACCCTGCGAACGCGCTGCTTGTGGCCACCGGCGCGGGGCTCTACGGCCTCTGGACGCTGCTCTACCACTTCCCGCACCTCTTCTCGTGGAAGTCGATCTTCGTGCTCTCGGCGTTCAGCGCCGCGCACGTGTCGACCACGATCGCGCGCTTCACGTCAGCGTGAGCAGCCAGCCGCCAGCCAGCAGCTCCAAGCCACCACTCACGGCGAGTGCTCTCGATCTTGCGTCGGCGTATTTACCAGTTTTGCTTCACGAGAAGCGCGCTCAAGAGCGGAGGAGAAGGGAGAGAAGCGCGTGTGCATTCGATACGATCACGAGAAGTGAGAAGAAAAAACGTTGTGCGTCCTGACGCCCGTGCTGGTGGCGGCCGCTGCAGCGGATGGCAAGCGGACAGAGCCGGAAGCGCCTTCGGAGCGAGTCGGGTATATGTACAACAGCCAGATCGCTTGCTTCCTCCTGGCTTGCTCGCTCGCGCGGGGGCTTCTGGCATTGCTGGTAGACTCGCCATCACTTCCGCCGGCTCAAGAAGAACGACGCACCAGCGATCGCCGCCGCCGCCGCCGCGTAGTACACCATTCCAAACGTCAACTCTGTCCCGTGCGCGAACGCGTGCTGCGTCGGATGTATGCGCTCGCCGATGCGCGACACTCGGAACGGAACGATCAGCCGGATGTACTTGTTCCCCCACATCTTGGCTCGCTTCACGGCATCTTTCAGGTCGTCGTCTTTGAACAACAGCACCTGCGCAGCACAGCGCGTGAGTCTTGTGCGTCGAACTGACACCGCAGCACGGCTCGCAACCGCTCAGAAACACGTACATGGTCGCCGTCGTCGTCCACGTAGTGCACCTTGCGGATCGTGTAGTCGTCGAGGCGGTTCTGGACGTCTCGCAGCAGTTCCTTGAGCGACTCAGCCGAGCTAGTGAATCGGTGGTTCGTGCCGTAGCAGTCTGCGAGCTTGAACACGAACACATTGGGCGTGTTGTCCTGCGCAGGGTTGTCCGGCGCGGTCGGGTCCGACGGATCTTCAAGGAGATTGAGACTGTGAGACTCGACAAACTCGTCCCAGGTCTGACCGCCGATCACCAGGCGACCGCTCTCCTTCGGAGGTGTAACCTGTGTCGTTGCTGCAAGGTTCTCTACCTCGCTGTCGACGTCGACAACGGGAGCTTCGCTATCATGTCCGCCGTCGTCGTGGTCCTCGGTTGTGTCGTCTGTTGGATGCAAGCTGCTGCGGAACTTGTCCCACAATGGCTGCACACTCTCGTTCTTCGCGATCTGGAACGACGACATCTGCTGCACGACGCCGCACGTCACCTGTAGCACGTCGACGAGCCCCACCAGCTTGGTGTTCTCGTCGAATACGGGCACGTGCAGGAAGCGGCCGTTGTGCATCGAATGCAGCGTCTCGAGGATCGTCGTGGTCAGCGTCGCTGAGTACGGATTCGTCGTCATGACGCTCGAGAGTGCTGTGGTCTTTGGGTCGATGCCGAGTGCGACCACACGCCGCATCAGGTCCTTCGTCGTGAAGATCCCGACCATCTCGCCAGCTGTGTTGCACACCATCACCGCGCTCGTCTTCTTCTCGAGCATCAGCTTCGCTGCATCCAGCGCCGTCGATTCCGGCTCGACGATCGGCACTGCTGTGCCTTCCGTGAGGATCGCCGAGAGAGTTGGGAGAAAGAGCTGCAAACCAGAATGTGGTGCATGTCAGCGTCGACGTTCTGGAACACCACACTGGGATTCCGAGGTGGCTCGACAGTGCGGCGCACCTTTTGTCGAAGGGTCTCAAACAGGTTGTTGCTGCCCCCGCCTGGCATATGTCGCTCCACCTGCGTGTTGCGCGCACAGTGAGGGGCGCGATACTCGTCTCGGGGCAATGGAAGACACCGTTTGGGTCCAGCTATCAGCCAACGCACCTTCTTCACGAACTCCGAGAGGCGATCCGGCGAGAGCTCGTAGCCGTGCTCGATCTTCGAGATCGCGTCGTAGAGGCACTTGGCGATGTCCAGGATCCCCACAACTGCACACACGACACAAGCGCGTTGATCCAGTCAGTCAGTTCTCCTCAGCTTCGGCCAACCGAACCGACCGAACAAACGGACCTTTCTCGTTGTCGGTCACCGGCAGGTGGCGGAACTGCCCCGAGACCATTTTCTTGAGCGCGTCGATTGCGCTCGCGCTCGACGCGACGCACGACGGGTTGGGCGTCATGACGTCGCGCACGCGCGTCAGCTTGGGGTTCTTGTCCATCGCGACGACCTTGAACGCGATGTCCTGTACGCACGCACGCATACATTCGCCACGTGAGTTAGCATCCAAGAGAGCGCGGAGTCCCGCGCCATCGCACAACGCACGCGGTCAGTGAGGATGCCGGTCAGCAGCCCGTTCGTGTCGAGCAGCAGCGTGGCGTCCGTCTTCTTCTCCACCATGCTGCGCACGCACTGCGCCACAGAGATCTGCTCGCTCTGTAGCAGCGCGGACGCCGGCTGCAGCTGCTGCAGGGCGGTGCCGCCGCCCTTCTTGCGCTTCGGCGTGTGCGGCGACGCGTGCCGCCGCGTCGTGTGCGGCCGCCCGCTGCTGCTGCTGCTGCTGCTGCCCCCGGCGTTGCTGCCGCTGCTGTTGTGGCGCCGGAGCGCAGTGGACGACGGTGGCGCGTCGCGCTCAGTTTGTGACGGTGTCGGCGTCGGCGTCGGCGCTGCTGCTGCTGTCGTTGGCGGTGCGGGCGTCGCGCTCTTGCGGCGCGCGACTTTTTTGGTGGAGAAGACGACGGGCGGCGGCGGCGGCGCGTTCTTCTTCATCGCGATCTTCGGTGGTGGCGGCGGCGGCGGCGGCTCGAGAAGGAAAGCGGGTGGCACGCGGGTCGCCGCTTGCCCCCGAGGGCAAAGTCGACGTCGCGAGGAAGAAGAAAAGGAAAATGCGTCGCGTTGTGAGTGCGGGAATTGTGTGCGTGTAGAAAAACTGAGAACAGGCTTTTTCACGCTGCGTTCCTGACCGCGTTCAAGGGTTGCGCTAATTCAGTACACTGGTTCAATTGAAGATACCATGGAGTCAAACATGTACTGTCCTTTGATAGATAGATTGTGAAGAATTACACATCAAGCACATCTGGACACTGCACGTAGCCAGTGCTGAATGCGCCAGCGACTTTTCAAGATATTCGAGTTTTACAATCAAAAGTGAACAACAAATGACAGTGATGCTTGCTTACCTTGCACATGACGACATGGTGCTGCGGCAATTGGCGCTCACAAAGTTGCTGCATTTATATGGCATTGATCCTCCGCGTGCTCGCCTCGGCAGAAACGAGCGAGAGAGGTTCGTATGTGCGCACAGTATCGAAAACGCGTGCCCTCGATCGCGTCAACCCATCAGGTCACGCTGATTGCGCAAGTTCGTTTTGACACGTTCTCGCCGTGCGAGTGCCTCGCATCAAGTGCTTCGCTGTGTGTGTGAAAGCCGCAGCCTCTTGCGCTGCAGACTATTGTCACGACGCACAGCAGCAGGGAGTTCCATCGTCAGAGGCAACGCAGGGTTAATAACAGTTGCTAAACTGCTGCCAAGATCGTTTGCAGAAATCTTGACATCAGACAGTTGCCTCTTTATATACACTACCTATAATAAAGGATAAATGATTTACCCATAAAGAAGACTACAAATACAAATCGTGACCTTGCATATCAACTAAGAGGTTTCATCGTTGAGTTTTCGCGTGGTACACACCAATTCTTTCTCCACACACATTTTCGTTGTCGTCATTGCCGATCATGGCGAACAGAGACAGCGACAACAGTGTCCCGAGTCGCCTGCAGCCCCACCGCCAAGAGCGCACCTGCGGCCGCGCGAGATACGCACAGCGAGAGCGACTAGAGAGAATGCAGCGCGACACCGCCACGCGCGACGACGACGGCGTCTTCCTCGTGCCGGCGGACGACGCGCCGTTCGACACGCCAGGCGCCGTGCGCGCGCTCACAGAGGACGAACCTGCGCCGGTGCCGCCGCGGATGACGCTTCCCGAGATCTTGTTCGCGGCGTCGGCGCTCGTGACGCAGCGCCGCTGCCCGGTCGACGTCGTCAGCTCCATCCTCGCGTTCGCCGGGCTCTTCTTATCGTTCGAGAGCGAGACCGACGAGCGTGTCGACGGACGGGACGACATGCACCACGAGTACGTGCGCCTCGACATTCCCGTGCCACTCGCGTCGGGGCTGCCGCCAGGTGCCTTCGTGTCGCGCTGCGTGCTACTGGCAGTCGAGTGCACGTCGAGGGACCAGGGCTGGGCGACGTTCGAGCCGGAGCATAACGGCACGTACCAAGGATCCTGCACGTGGGCGGACGTCGTGGTGCGGAAGCCAGGCGGTGGTGGTGGTGCTGCTGCTGCCATTGAGACAGCAACCGGCGCCGACACCTCTGAGGTGAACGAGACGGAAGTCGCTCGCGTGCGCGCGTTCTGCAACCTGCGCGCGTCGCGCCACTTCCGCCACCACCTCAAGTGCTTTGAGGCTCCAGACGGGCTCGTGCGCAACATCGAGCTCGGGGACTCGGTGAGCCTCGTGCTGCGGTCGGAGTTCCCCGGGTGGTCGAACACGGCTAAGCACGGGCGCGTGGCGGCGTTCTTCGCACTCGAGTTCGACGAGGGGTTCTCGTTCGTCGACCAGCCGCTCCCCGTGACTCTGGCGGCTCGCACTGGCGGCGGTGGCGATGGTG
Source organism: Globisporangium cystogenes (assembly GCA_023334215.1). Taxonomy (NCBI): domain Eukaryota; phylum Oomycota; class Peronosporomycetes; order Pythiales; family Pythiaceae; genus Globisporangium; species Globisporangium cystogenes. Next base: position 22,275 of record JAASGM010000188.1, on the reverse strand, counting down.
TGGACGATTCGCAGCGTGGCGGCACCTGCAGCTTGCAGTGAGGACGCTCCCGTGCTGCGTCGGAGTGCAATAATGCGCTGCGTTGCATACATGTTGCATTATGAGAACCCAGAGCATGTATGTTGCAAGGTCAGAAAAAAAGCAAAACAAAACCACAACTCAAAAAATATTTTTACTGTTCGTGTGGTACACACCGGCTAGTTAAATGTAAACAACAATGTGAATTGCACCATATTCCTCTCTCACATACATATATCAAATATACTGCACGCTTTTCACTCTCGATTCTTTTTCTGCTCAAATCCCGTGGGGGAGGAATAAAGCGAGAAATCCTCGCACTCTTCCAAGCAGGCGGCGTGCGTGTGCGTGTGTGCCCACGTCTCTCCAGAAAGCAGCGGCGGCGCAGGCCCATCGACCTCCAAGCAAGCGATGGCGGACGTGCAGGCGGGCGGGCGCGAGAACGGCGCGCTGAGCGGCGGCGGCGGCAAGCGCAAGCCCGCGACGGACGCAGACGGGTCGTCGGCAGCCGCCGGGCTGCTCAAGCGCGCGCGTCTCGAGCCGCCAGAGGTGCGTGAACGTATAAAGTAGATGCGACCTGTCTACGATTGCTAACGTAGCGACACCCCGACGCACCGCAGGCGAACCCGAACACGATGCGCGCCGTGGGGGAGAAGAACCGCGCGCTGGCGCTCGAGCTGCGCGAGAAGAACCGGCGCGTGGCGTTCCTGACCGCCAAGTGCGAGGCGCTCTACCGCGGCCGCGCGCTGGCTGACGCGTCGCTGCGCTGCGTGCGCCGCCAGTGGCTGCAGCTGCTCGACGACCTCGCGGCGGCGCTGCAGGCGCAGGGCGGAGACGCCGCGACCGGCGACTGGGCGGACGTGCTGGCGGCGGCCGAGAGCTTCGGGCTGCTGCGCACACCGGCGGCGGATCTGCGCCTGAGTCTCCCCGAGTGGTTCCTCGCGGTCACGCAGAGCGACGCCGAGACGCAGGCGGCGACGAACGCTCGCGGCGGCCTCTCTGGGGACTCGGAGCCGACCGAGTTCGTCGCATCCGAGGACCTCTCCGCCGTCGAGACGAAGCTGCACGAGCAGCTCATTTCCGCCCACGAGCGCGCGCAGCAGCTGCTAAGAGGCGTCCTGAGCGCCGTGGCAGCCAAGCAGGCGCCAGAGGCGAAGTTGGAGCTCGCGACGGTCGCGGCGGAGAAGCGCGCGGCGGTCGCCCAGGCGCTTGCATTAAGGGATCAGCTGCAGACGGTGCGCTCCAGTGGGCTGTCGCTGCTGCTGCTGCTGCTGGCGAGGGGGCTGACGCGTTGGTGCTGGTGTGCAGTCGAAAGCGCGGATCTTGGAGCTTGAGGACGACGTGCAGGTAAAGGAGGTTGAGCGCCACCGCGCCTGCCGAGACTTCGACCGGCTGAGCCAGTTCGTGGAGGAGAACCCGTCGGCGCTTGTGGACCCGTTAGAACAGCAGCAGCAGCAGCAGCGAGCCGAGAGCGACAGCAAGGACGGCGTCACAGAGGAGCACGACAAGGACGCGAAGGACGGCGCGCGCATCAAGGAAGAGGCGGCGGACGACGCTCCGAAGATCTCAGCGAAGGAGCTGGCGGAGAAGGAGAAGACGCTCACGACGCTTCGCGAGAACCAGGCGATCCTGAGCACCAAACTGTACCAGGAGCGCGGGGTCTGTGCCGAACTCAAGAAGGAGCTCGAGAGGTACCGCGCGATGGAAACAGCGGTGCGATGCGATAGTGTGGCTCTTGCTTGGACGGTTGCCACACACGCTGCTGACTCGTGGTGCTGTGCTTGCAGTGGAAGAAGGACGAAGCGACGATGAAACAGGAGTTCGAGGACAAACTGGAGCACCTGCGCGAAGAGAAGACGCACGTCAGCGAGGAGTTCACAAAGATCCGACACAAGGCGAAGGTACGCGCCTCTTTCTCGGCTGACGAGGGCGTTAGGGGACCCGAGGTCTGAGTGGCTCTGCTGGTCGTGCGTTAGGAGATCGAGACGCACGTGAACGAGAAGTGGAAGCGCAAGCTCGCGCGCATCCAGCAAGACATGACGAAGGTCAAGACGCAGATGGACGAGCTCAACCTGAAGAACGTGGCGTTCCGCGAGAAGCTGTCGAACGCGTCGTCGTTAAAGGAGCAGGTTCGTGGACGGCACTGGCGTAGGCAGCAGCAGGACGCACGTGCTCACTCGCGGTGGTTGCTGTCGTCGGGACTCTGTGTATTGCAGCTGAATGAGCTCAAATCGAGCTATCAGCTGCTTCAGAGCGAGAACGAGACACTCAAGTCCCAGGTCAGCAGCGAGCGGCAGAAGACCGAGCGCGGAGAGAAGCTGGCAGAGTCGAAGGAGCTCGTCGTGCTCACCGAGAAGGTGCGAGTGGGTCATCGTCGCGTGGGCTGCCATCGGATACAGCGTGTGTGACGCAGATGCCGGGCGTGTGGTGCGCGATCAGGTGGCGCTGCTGGAGAAGTCCAAGCACGAACTACAGGCGTCGAACAATGTGCTGAGGAAGGCAGAGAGGTGCGAGCGTGGACGAGAGTGCTGAGCGGCATCACGTGTGCTCTGTACTGACATGTGGTGTTGTGATCTCTCGGCTCTACAGTGGGAGTGAGAAAGTAACAAGTCTGCTCGCACGGCAGACCGAGTTAGAGGCGAAGCACGACGAGGAGATGCGGGAGCACTCGGCGACCAAGATGGCGGCAGAACAGCTCCGCCTCGAGGTCGAGTCGATGCGAGCCGCAGAAGCGGCGTCGCGCGAAGAGAACGACGCTCTGATATCGGAGATCGACACGATCTCGAAGGAGCTCGAGGCGCTGCGCCAGGGTCGGAAGAAGCTGCTGCAGCAAGTGGACGAAAAGCGCAACTCGAACAAGAAGCTGCACTCGCAGCTGTCGAAAGAGGAGCAGGCGAAGGCGCACTGCTTCGAGGAGCTCGCGTCCGCGCGGCTACAAGTGTCGTCGCTCGGGACTGTGCACAAGCAGCAGAAGGTGTTCATCGAGTCTATCAAGGTGCGGCTGGGTGTGCAGCCTGCTGAGCCTTGGAGCGCGTTCGTGGGATCCTGACCGTTGGTGCTGCGTGTTGCATCATAGGAGGCGCTGCATGCGAAGGAGAAGGAGCTGGAGGCGCTCAAGGAGTACGCGAAGACCGTCGCGAGCGAGAAGGACGCCGCCGAGTCGGAGAAGCGGAAAGTGGTGCGCGAAGCCGAGGTGGCCAAGCACATGTACACAGCGTCTGCTGCCGAGACGTCACAGCAGAAGCAGCAGCTGCTGCAGGAGCAAAAGAAGGCGTGCGAGAAGTGCGAGGTGTTCAAGAAGAACGAGGAGCGGTATGAGAAGCAGCTGCAGGCGAGCAAGGCGGCGGCGGCAGCGGGTGGCGGGTCGGCCGCAGGCGGCGAGCTGGGTGACCTCGAGCGGTTCGAGCTCACGGAGCTGCAGAAGCTGGTCAAGTGCTCGGTGTGCCAGGACCAGCGCAAGAACGTGCTGCTCGCCAAGTGCTTCCACATGTTCTGCCGCGACTGCGTGGACAACAACCTCAAGTCGCGGAATCGCAAGTGCCCGACGTGCAAGAAGATGTTCGGGCAGGACGACGTCAAGGCCGTCTGGTTCACATAGAGAGAGCGAGGGGCGCGTCCGAGTCCGAGTCGAAGGACGACGACGACGACGAAGGTGACGAGGTTGCAAGATGCGATAACATTGTTCCCTGGATTATCGCACTATAGCGTTTTCCGTTCTCATTTTTGACTGGCGATGGCGCCGACGAAGCGCGCGTCGCAGCCTCGCAAGCGCGCGGCGCCGGGCGCCAGGAAGCCGAAGCCGCCGCCGAAGCTGCGCGCAGCTGCGTCACCGGCACCCGCGCGCCAGCTCTACACGGCCGCCGACCGCATCCTCGTGCTCGGTGACGGCGGTGCGTCACGCCCGCCCGCATCCTCACCCCCTCGCCATCGATCGCCAGGAGCTAACACACACTCGCCCCGCAGACTTTACGTTCTCGCGCGGACTCGCCAGGCACCGCGGCACGGGCGATGGGCTGCTGGCCACGTCCTTCGACTCGGACGCGGCCGTGCGCAGCAAGTACGCGAACGCGGCGCAGTGTCTGCGCGACGTGCGCGCACTGCGCGGCCGCGTGCTGCACGGCGTGGACGCCACGCGGCTGCGCGAGACGCTGCCGGCGCGACTGCCGGATGGCGCGCGCGTGCCCGTGCACTTCTCGCACGTCGTGTTCAACTTCCCGCACAGCGGCCAGCAGCGCGTGCACGTGAACCGCGCGCTGCTGCGCGACTTCTTCGAGAGCGCGCGCGCGCGGCTCACGGCGCGCGGCGAGGTGCACGTGACGCTCAAGACGCGCCCGCCGTACTCCAACTGGCTCGTGGAGCAGCAGGCGGCGGCCGCGGGCCTCGTGCTCAAGGAACGCCGCAAGTTCGACATCGCGCTCTTCCCGGGCTACCACCACCGCACGACGGACCCTTTCGCTAAGAACTTCGAGGCGGAGCTCTGCGTCACCTACGTCTTCGTCGTGAACCGTGTCAAGGTGCGTCGTTGGCTCGCAGTGCGGCCCTGGCGTCGTCCCGCTTGCGGAGGCTGATGCGTACGATGCGTTGGAATGGGCTACTCGTGCACTCGCAGCACCCGTTCGAGGCCGCCAGCGACGACGACGACGAGGAACCTACGAGCAGAAGAAGCCAGAGACGAGCAGCGGAGAAGCCGGAGGCTCGCGACGAAGCGGACGCGACGAGCTCCGCGATCGCGCAGCTGCTGGAGCTGCACGCGCGCTCGAAGGCTGCGAGCAGCAGCAGCGCGAGTCCCCGTCAGACGTCGGAGGAGACGGCGCCGCCGCCGCCTTCTCGCAGGCCGCAGACTCAAACAGCACAGCTGTGGGTGCCGCTGCACCGCCGTCCGCTGCTGCTCACTGCTCGCTCCGGCGCCAGGCGCAGTCGTCGAGAAGCGCTTCCTCACCGCATGTAACTGCGTGTCAAACGAATGTTACCTCTTTATTTCTTCACTCTTTATTTTCGTCGATTTATACATAGTAAGTATGAATAGCCTACGTATTTCGCATACGCAAATCAGCAGTTCACAACACTTATTCGCTGATCGCGATACTCGAGATGGCACCGTACACGTCCGTGCCGCAGGCGACGCCGTCGAGCGCCGCCGCCGGCGACCGCGAGCTCTCGGAGCTGACGGACTCGTCCACCGAGAGCGAGCAGGTGCAGGAAACGTCGGTGGAGGTCGCGCAGACACCCTCTGCAAATGCAGCCGACGCGGCGGCGCACGCCCAATGGACCACGCAGCTCGGCATTGCGGCGCTCAGCGCCATCTCGGGCTTCCTCTTCGGCTACGACTTGTGCGTCATGGTGGTCGCGTTGCCACTCATCCAGACGGTGCGTCATCTTCGCGGTGTGCTACTCGATATCACGGATGATGACGCTGCGCTTCCCGGTCGGCGCAGCACTTTGAGCTCTCGACGGCGCACGCCCAGGCCGTCGTGAGCGTCTTGATGCTTGGCGCCGTGGTCGGATCGCTCGCTGGCGGTGTCGGATCCGACTGGTGCGTTTTCTGCTGCTTTGGTCGAACGCACCAGCACTCACCGACTGACGCGTCCGAGGCGACGATGACGCGCAGCATTGGCAGGAAGCCTGCGATCGTCGTCACCGCTGCCTTCTTCCTGCTCGGCTCGCTCTTCATGACGCTCGCGGACTCGCTCGCAGCGATGCTCGTCGGCCGCTTCCTCGCGGGCCTTGCAGTCGGCGCCAGCGGGCCCTGCGTCTCGGCGTACCTCGCGGAGATCGCGCACCCGGACCGACGCGGCACGCTCATCACGCTCAACGAAGTGATGCTGTGCGTCGGCTGCCTCGTGTCGGTCGTCGTGAGCGGACTTCTCCAGAATGCAGAGGTACTGGCCATCGGTGCCGGGCGAGAAGCAGAACCACCGGTCTCACCTGTCTGCTGGATGCGCGCGTGTGCTCGACGCTGCAGAGTGGCTGGCGCTGGATCCTCGCCGTCACGCTCGTCCCTCCCGTCATCCAGTTGGTACGAGCAGCTACTCGACGTCGCAGCGTCGCCGACTGGTGAACACTGACGAACGTCGTGCACTCCGTGACAGATCGGCATGCCCTTCCTCCCCGAGTCGCCTCGCTGGCTGCTCTCGGTGCGTGCAGCGCTTGTGTCGTCGGCGACGACATCGGAAGTGTGGTGAACTCAACGGGATGCTGCGCTCCGTTCGCCTCGACAGAAGAACAGGACGCAGGAGGCTGACGCCATTCACAAGCGCTTGTTCAGCCAGAGCGGCGAGGCCGCCGTCCGGGCGAAGGGCCAAGAGGTACGTGTGTGGTTCGACTGCTGCTCGCGTGTTGGCGAGAGCGACACCGAACAGGAGCAGAGATCCCTCACGGTCAGTGCGCCTCGTGCTCTCATCAGCCTATCGGCTACAGCGTGCGAAATGTAGCGGAGCTCATCGCAACCGACCGCCTCACTCGCAAGTATGTTGATCGACGCACCCTCCTTCACCGCTCACATCGCCTGTCGCCTCACAGTCGACCGCTCTTGTCGCGCAGGCGCGTGCTGCTGAGCATGGCGATCGCTCTCGGACACAACCTCACCGGCGCGAACGCCATGCTCTACTACTCGAGCTACATCCTCGCGGAGCTGAACGGCGGCAGCACCGCGACCGCGGGCGTCTCTCACTTCGCGAAAGAGATCGGCGTGGCGGTCGCGAAAGTCGCAGGCGTGTGCACCGCGCTCGCGGTGGTGGACCGAGTCGGGCGCCGACCGCTGCTGCTCGTGGGCTCGGTGCTCATGCTCGCGTGCTACGCGGTGTTCAGCGCGTGCTTCTGGGTGCTCGAGAGCTCGCCGTCCTCGAGCTTCCAGACGCTCGGGCTCTGGAACCTCTACGCGTTCATCTTCGCGTGGAACCTGAGCTGGGCGCCGCTCATGTGGGTCGTGTGCGTCGAACTGCTGGGCGACGAGTTCCGCTCCGTCGGCATGGGGCTCACGTTCGCGGTCTTCTGGCTCGGGAGCGCGCTCTCGAACCAGACGCTGCTGAGCCTCTTCCACGCGATCGGTACGCGCGTCTGACTTTGAACGAGTGTCCCGAGGTGTCCAGGGACAATCACTCACGGTCCGATGTCTCTCACCTCCCAGGAACGAGCGGGACATTCCTGCTGTACGGGGTGCTCACAAGCTGCTCGCTGGCGTTCGTGGTGCTCAAGGTGAGCGAGTACCGCGCAGTCACTCGCGACGTCGTCCGTTGTCGCTTACGACTGCGTCTGTGCGTGCAGGTTCCTGAGACCGCGGGGCTCACGTTCGAGCAGATCGCGCAGCTCCTGGCGCGGCGCTCAGAGCGCCACGCCCAGCTCCGCGTCTGATTCCGTCTGAGCCCGCAGCGTGCGGCTCTCAGAGCGCACGACGCGAGAACGAGCATGGAGGCGCAGTGGGAGGAGTTCGAGTGCATGCGCAGCATGTTCGTCGCCCCCGGCGAGCTCGAGTTCGACGCCGAGCTCGCGCGGGAGCACGAGTGCTCTGCGCTGCTCGGAGGACCTCTCCCGAGCGCGCGGCTGCAGTACACGATCCGCTACAAGGTGCGCTCGCCGCGAGAGCCATCCATCGCCCATCGCTCATCGCTCCAATAGACCGTCACCACTCCTTCTCTTGTGTGTCGCCGCCTCGCTGTTCCACCTCCTACCACATAGGAGCTGTGCTTCGGAAGAGAGGTCCCAGCGCTCGAGGTGTCGTATCCGCCAGGCTATCCGCTGCACGACGCCGTCGAGTTCACAGTGTGCTGTCCGTTCCTGACCCGCCAGCAAGCAGAGGCGCTGCACACACAACTGGTGCTGGCCGCGACTGGCGCCGGTGGCGAAGTCGTCGTGCTACAGCTGTACCAGCAGATGCTCGAAGTGCTCTCGGAGGCTCACGCCAGCTACGCAGACGACTGTGATGGTGGCGGTGCAGTCGCGGTGGCTTCAGATCGAGGCTCAACGGAACTCGCGAACGCGCCTCCCTTCCCTCCGCACACGCCACTGGTGCTCGGCAGGCGGGCGATCTACTTCCACCACATCATCAACCCGACGAAGCGCCGAGTAGTGAAGGAGTGGGCGAACGAGCTACAGCTCGGCGGCTTCAGCAAGATCGGATGGCCGGGCGTCGTCATCGTCGAAGGCCGCGAGGTCGACGTCCAGGAGTACGTGCGGCGCCTGCAGCACCTGCGCTGGAAGCAGATCGTCGTGCGCGGCGAGCAGACCGAGACGAGCAGTGATCCGACGAGCAGCTCGGTCGACGCCATGCGGCGACTGCCGCGCGGCTTCCAAGAGTTCCCAGAGAACGGCATGTCGGCGCTGGCCGCAGCGTGTCGCGACGCCGGCGTCGAAGAGCTCTTCCTCTCGACCCTCAAGATCTACGGCCGCTCGGACGCCGCGGAGCGCGACGCCGAGCACAACAGCGCAGACCGGCAGCGCGATCGCCGACTTCGTGAAGAGCGCAGCAGCAGCAGCAGTAGAGGGAGGAAGGACGCACGTTGACACGAGCGCGAGTGGGAGGAAGAGAGTTGAGTCACTAAGCGTCTACGCGAGAGAGAAGGAAGGGATGGATGGCGGGTAGCTAGCTACACACGCTGCTTCTTCTTCTTGGCAGCTGCAGCAGGCGCCTTGCGCGCAGGCTTTCGGCGCTTGGACTTGGCCTGGGACGCCAGCTTCTCCGTCTCCTGCGCCGCCTCCTTGGCTGCAGGCGTCGTCACCTTCTCCTCTTCCTCTTCGTCGTCGTTGTCGACACCGTCGTCCTTGCCACCGACTGCCTCGTCGTCCTCGCTGTCGCTCTCGTCCGACGTCTTCGCGGCGGCGGTCGCCGCGTCGAGCAGCTCGTCGACTGGGAAGAGGTTCTTCATCGACACGATGCTGAAGTCCACGAGGTACGACTTCTGCAGCATGCGGTCGATGCGCTGGAAGTGGCGCTCGCTGTACGCGATGAGCGCCTCGAGCGTCTTGCCCAGGTTCTCGAGCTTCTTGAGCTTCGCGGGCGGCAGCTCGCGCAGCATGGACGACAGTAGCACCTGGCACACGGCGCTGTGCTTGGCGTTCGTGTTCCAGTCGCGCACCCACTCGAGCAGCGTCGCGAGCTGCGCGTCGTCGAGGCTCGTGACCACGTCGGCGAAGATCACCTCCGGCTCGAACACGTCCGGGTCGATCGCCGCGCCGTCCGGCAGCACGGGCTGGTCCTTGTGGCGCGGGCCCTCGAGCAGGTCGCGCAGGATCTGGAGCAGCCGGTTCGGGTACCCGAGCTCGAACGCGATCTGCACGGCGTCCAGGAGCTTGTCGTTGCGTAGGCAGTTGAAGAGCTCCTGCTCCTTGAGCAGCTTGGTATCCTTCTCGAGCTGCAGGCTCTGCTCCTCGGCCTCGGTGAAGTCGCGCCAGAGGTGGATCGTCGAGTCGGCGCCGCCGCTGATCATCTCGGAGCTGTCCTTCGCGACCGCGAGCGCCCAGATCTTGTCCATGTGGTGGTCCAGCGTGGCCTCGCACTCGTTGCTCTTGATCGTCCAGAGCTTGACGAGCCCGTCGGCGCCGGCCGACATGAGCTGCATGCCCGCGCACACGAACTGCACGTTGAGCACCGACGCCGTGTGGCCCTCGAACGTCTTGAGACACGTGAAGTCCTTCGCGGACCAGACCTTGACGGTCTTGTCGCCGCTCGCCGACGCCAGGCACTGGTCCACGGGCGAGAACTCGACCGCCCACACGCCGCGCTTGTGGCCGCGGCACGTGCCGGCGAGCGTGAGAGCGCCGCTGCTGCCGCCCTGCGCGTGCCAGACCTTGATCAGCTTGTCCTGCGACGCACTGGCGAGGAAGCGGTCGTTCGGAGACACGGCGATGGCGTTCACGTCCTTGTCGTGCGCCTTCACGGCGCCGAGCGTCGCGAGCGCCTTGACCTCGACAACCGCCGCCTTCTTGCCCTCCTTGTAGGCGCCCGCGAGCGGCTTGAGGCTCCACATCTTGAGCGTCTTGTCCGCGCTGCCGGTGACGAAGAACGCCGTGCCCATGGCGAAGTGCGGCAGCTTCTGTGAGATCGCGATCGCGCCGAGCGCCTCCGTGTGGCCCGTGCACGTCGCGAGCAGCTGGCGCGTCCGGACGTCCCAGAGCCGCGCCGTGCGGTCCTTGGACGCGCTCACGAGCCACCGGCCGTCGGGCGACACGGCGAGCGCCATGACGATGTCCGCGTGGCCCGAGAGCAGCTCGCTCGACAGCGTCTCGCGGTTGATCAGCCGGATCTGCTCGCTGTTGGTCGCCACAGCGATCTGCAGCGACGGGCTCCCGTCCGCGTTCGAGATGTACTTGAGGTTCAGGATGTCGTCGTTGAAGCCGATGATCTGCGTCGTGCGCGCCAGGCGGTCGTCGAAGACGAGGAAGTTCTGGTCCGCCGTCACGGCCACGAGCTCGCGGCGGCTCGCGTCCAGCAGCAGGTTCGTGTACTTGAGCGTCGCGGACTCGGGCTTCTGCGTGAACACGGACGCGCACGCGGCGCCGGCGCTGCGCCAGAGCTGCAGCAGCCCGCTCTCGCCCGCCGTGACGAAGTAGATCGCCTTCTCGTCGCCGCTGCCCTTCTCCCGGCTCGCGACGCACTGGAAGCGCGGGGGCAGCACCTGGAGGCCCTCGATGGCCTCGTGAACCACGACGGTCTTCGCCAGCGCGTTGTTGCGCAGGTCCCAGAAGTTCACGACGCGGTCGCGCCCGGACGTGAGCAGCGTGTAGCCGTCGGTCGAGAACGCGACGCACGTCGCCGGACTCATGTGGTCCTGGATGCACGCGAACTCCTTCTGCGAGTACAAGTCCCAGATGCGCACTGCAGACACCAACCCATTGAGAGAGGAAGAGAGAGAGAGAGCAGGTCGGTCGTCAGTGCCAGTGCCACGCGGCAAGAGCGAGCGCTGCCGCACGCACCCGTTGCGTCGTCGCTACAGGAGACGAGCTGCAGACGCTTGGGGTCCGGGTGGAACTGCACGAGCGTCACGATGCCCGTGTGGCGCCGGAAGTTGTGCGTGCAGTAGCCCTTGTCGACGTCGAAGACCTTGACGGCGCGGTCACTGCCGCCCGTGGCGAGCAGCGTGCCCGTGGGGTCGAACGCCATCGCGAGCACCGGCGTCTCGTGCGCCTTGATCGTGCGCACGCACGTGAACGTGTCGAGGTCCCAGAGCCGCAGCAGCAGGTTGCGTCCGGCGGTCACGAGCTGGTTGCGTCCAGGCCGCACGGCGAACGCCACGAACGCCTCCTTCTGCTCCTCCTGCAGACACAGGAACCACCACCACAACGTCCCAGTGAGCCAGCCACTCACTCGTAGCCCCACGCCTGCCCACATCCGCAAGAACGCACGTCCTCGACGTCCTGCTGCAGCGCGCGGCGCAGTTCGCCCGTCGCGGCGTCCACGAGTGCCACGTCGTCGTGCAGCATGCACGCGATGAGCGCCGCGCCGTCGCGCGCGAAGAGCTCCACCTTGCCGCCCGTGTAGACGCCGGCATGCGTCTTCACGGGCCGCCAGCTCTTCGAGAGCCCCGAGCGCGTCGAGTAGCTGCTTGCCATGGCTCCGAGTGTATGCGAGATAGAGAAGGTTCTCGTGCGCACGCGCCAATCCGAGCCTAGCCGATCAATCGAGCGAACGATGAGCGCTTCGTGACGCTTGGTGGGCGTGTGGTGTGAGCGGTTTGAATGGCGAGCGCTTGTTCGAAGGTCCCGCGCTTTCTTCACTACTAGAATATCAAAGATCGTCTAGATTTTTTTGCTAGATTTAAGCACCTAAATCTGGCACATAATTTTAGAACTGTAGAATGTTTCAGACTGCATGTGCTGTTGGGCTGTCCATGATTATGCAGCGATTGCACAAGTTGAAGTGATTGGATCGGTGTCCTGGTCCAAACTTGCCAGCCGGCCACATCCGGAGGTTCTGAGGCAGCACACTCCACCGACTTTCGTGGCTGACCGACACCACACGCTACTCGATGCACGAGGCATGCAAATAAGCGCGGCGATCGAGCACAACGCATCACATCTCCTCGCCATCGCCAAGGGCCTGCAGCCGACCGCGACCGCCGTCATGGGCTTGTGCCACAGCTCCATCTTCACGGACGCGAACGGCAAGGCGAGCCGTTTGCCGAAAGACTACGTGCTCGCGATGGACAAGTACCTGCCCGACTTCAAGCTCCACGAGACATCGACACCGGCGCACCGCCAGACGTGCGCAGATCACTGGCACGAGGTCTTCCGCGAAGCCGCGGCGTCGAACAAATCCACGAACCGCAGCAGTTCGCGGCGCAGTACGGTGGAGTCTCAGGGGGCGTCGCGAATTTCGGCGCTCTACGACACGTTCTACGCCTTTATCGATCAGAACTCGCCCGAGCTCAAGCACATCTTCCGCTCATCGATGTATGTGCGCAGCAAGGTGCTCGTGCACATCAGCGCCGGCATGCGCTCGATCCTCTGCTCGGCCAACTTTGCCGAGCGGGTGGCGCAACTGACCAGGACGCACCTGCACTACGGCGTCACGATCGAGATGTACAACCCGCTCGGCAATGCGCTGTTGCACTCGCTCAAGGAGTGCTCGGACAGCTTGTGGTCCCCGGAGATCGAGACGTCGTGGCGCCACCTGTACGCGCACTGCAGCATCATTCTCATCATGCACCAGAAGCACGAGGAGGAACACCCGACTACCATGGGCACCGTCGGCAGCGTGAAGTCGGTGCGCGTGAGAGCGTCCGAGTCCGGGAGCGCGTCGTCCGTGCGGCGGTACTCCATCCGCGAAGAGCGGAGCGTGGTCGCCTCCTAGCATAACTTACCAACAAGTACGAACCCGTTCTCACGAAGCTTTTGTCGAGCGAACGTTGTTCTGGTCTTGTGAAGCGCAGCAGGACCTGAGTGGCATCGTATGTCAAGTGATCTTATGATCCGCTATTAGCGTGGGATGACTGGCATCACGGGTATCGTCGGACCCGAGCCGACTTGAACCAAAGCACTCAAGAGAACGCTGGCCGCGCACGCTGCGCACCAACGCCCCGGCTGCTACTGCTGCGTCTCTTCCTTCTTCTGTGCGTCACGCGCTGAAGCCCATCGCCGAGAGCGGCGAACTCGCGAGCCATGGGCCAATGTATCGGCAAGCAGAACACCATACTCGCAGGCGTCGGCATCGGGACGAGCGAGTTCAAGTCCCGGCGGCTCCCGAAGGAGCACATCCGGCTCATGGACGAGTACCTCTCCGACTTCAAGTACTACGAGACGTCCACGGAGGAGCACCGGCGCACCTGCGGCGAGTTCTGGAACGCCACGTTCAGGGAATACGCCGACTCGCGCATGTCCGGCGGCTCGCGGCGCAGCAGCTACGAGTCGACGGCGCCGTCGTCGATCACGACGCTTTACGACACGTTCTACGCGTACCTCGAGCAGAACTCGCCCGAGCTCAAGCATGTCTTCCGCTCCTCGATGCACGTGCGCAGCAAGGTGCTCGTGCACATCAGTGCCGGCATGCGCACGATCCTCACGGCGAGCAACTTCCAGGACCGCATCGAGTCACTGACCAAGACCCACGTGCGCTTCGGTGTCACGATCGAGATGTTCAACCCGCTCGGCAACGCGCTCATACACGCGATGAAGGAGTGCACCGGGAAGGGCTGGAACGCGCAGATCGAGTACGCGTGGCGCCGCCTCTTCGCACACTGCAGCATCCTGCTCATCGCCCACCAGAAGCTCACGCTCACGACCGCCGCCAGCAGAGCCGCCTCAAAGCGAGACTCGACGACGCGAGGGTCGGTGCACACGACCATCAACGAGAACGGCGTCGAGCAGTTCAACACGTAAGGAGAAGCACGGATAGGCAATAGACAGACTTCCTTCACTTCAGTACTCGCATGACGCGTCGCACTGACTGTCAAGTCGTCAGAGGTCAGGTCGCAACTCGCTTCTGGTGCGCCAAGTGGTCTCCTGGAGCTCTTATCGCCATCTTGGGGGACCTTGAACTCTCGGTTCCCGCCTCGGTCTTGTCGCGCAGCTATCCCGGGCTGTATATCCGCTCTGTTCAACACACATGTACTGGCACGTCGCAACGTCGTCCTCGGCGCACATGAGTCACCACGACGAACACCCTCCGAGCCGATAGGGCGTGAACTCGGCAGAGCGGACGGAGCCGTGCAATCAGTCTCGGATTCGCCCCGGACGCCCTACTCCTCTCCTCTCTGTCAAGACTCGCAAGCGCCGCTGACTCGCCATGGGCTGCGTCAGCTCCACTTTCGGCCAGCAGCCGCGCGCCAAGTACTCCAAGCAGTACATGCGCATCGTGAACCGGTACCTGCCGCACTTCGTGACGGATGAGCCATCCAACCACGACGACCGCCTCGCGGCGTTCGAGCACTGGGAGAAGGTGTACAAGGAGAACATCCACATGGAGGGTCAACAAATCGCCGCCAGCACGCCCATCGGCAAGCTCTACGCGCAGTTCTACGAGTACCTCTTCGAGCATTCGCCGCATCTGAAGCCGCTCTTCCAGGCGTCGATCAAGATCCAGAGCCGCGTGCTCGTGCACATCAGCAGCGGCATGAAGTCGCTGCTGCTCTCGGAGGATATCGTGCAGAAGGTCATGGAGCTCGCGCTCGTGCACATGAAGATCGGCGTGAAGCCGGAGGACTTCGATCCGCTCGGCGAGGCGCTCATCCAGTCCATGAAGATCACGTCCGGCGAGCACTGGAGCGAGCGCACCGAGCAGGCGTGGCGCCACATCTACTGCCACGCGGCGATCCTCATCCTCGTCAACATCCCCAACACGAATCTCGACATCGCGGACTTCAAGGAGAACTCGTAGGCCGCCACCACTAGCGCTGAGCGGTCTCTGCAGCCCGCGCGTGCGCCGCACCAGCGCTTCTAATTCTTATCTAAGCCTCAGTGCGATGTGTTCGCGTGCGCTCGTTGTGTCAACGCTGCGATGCTTGAGAACTGAGCACATATGACAGCAGACACTTCAAAGGGGAGGGAGACCGTGTTCAGCGTAGATCGAGGAGCGCGGTCGAGGCTGCTTTCTCAATCGTGTTCTCACTCGGACGGCGGAGAGTAGCGAGGGAAGCTCGTGTAGCCCTGCGCACCAAGCGCGTGGTTGTACAGCACGTCGGGGCCGAAGTCGAAGGAGAGCGGCCAGTCGTGCTGGAAGCGCTCGGTCAGGTCCGGGTTCGCGATGTGCGCACGCCCGAACGACACGAGGTCGGCGGCACCGCTGCGGATGGCGCCTTCCGCGATGTCGCGTGTGTAGCTGCAGTTCGCCATCACCGTCCCGTTGAACGCGAGCTTCGCGTCAAGCGCAGTGAGCGGCTCGCTCTTGCCGTGGAACCCGAAGCCGATCCCGTCGAGGATCGCCAAGTAGCCCAGTCCGCGCTCGCCGAGCTGCTGCATCACGTACGTGAACGTCTCGTGGTTGTCCTCGCTGCCCATGCCAGAAAAGCCGCCGTTCGGCGAGAGACGCACTCCGATGCGATCCGCCGGCAGAACAGTCTTGATCCCGTCGACAAGGTCCAGCAGGAACCGCGCGCGGTTATCGATCGACCCGCCGTACTTGTCCGTGCGCTTGTTCGTGACCGACTGGAGGAACTGGTCGACGAGGTAGCCGTTGCCGCCGTGGATCTCGACGCCGTCGAATCCAGCCGCGAGCGAGAGTTCAGCGCTGCGCCGGAAGTCGTCCACGATCTTGGGGATCTCGCTCGTCTCGAGCGCGCGCGGCGTCTGGTACGGCACCTCGTTGAGGTTCACGTCGCGCGTGGTGCCGTGCTCGAGTCGCAGCGCAGACGGCGCGACGAGATCACCCTTGGTGTTAAAACTCGGATGGCCCTGGCGCCCGAGGTGCCACATCTGAAGGAAGATCGCGCCGCCTTGCTCGTGCACCGTGTCGGTGATGCGCTTCCAGCCGTCCACGTGCTGCTGGTTGTAGAGCGCGGGTGTGTGGTTCCAGCCGTAGCCCTGCTCCGAGACCGCCGTGGCCTCTGTCACGAGCAGTCCCGCGCCAGCGCGCTGCTTGTAGTAGAGTTCGTTGGTGGCGTTGGGCACCCCGTCGGCACCTGAGCGACTGCGCGTCATCGGCGCGAGCACGACGCGGTTCTTGAGCGTGAGGTTCTTCGCAAGCTGGAGTGGCGAGAAGAGCTTGTATCCCTGTGTGGCGGCCATGACGAGCAGTGGGGAGTTGGGTGGCAGGTGATAGAGGTCTGGAGCGGAGGAGTGCTGGGAACAGAGCAAGTTGGAAAGTGTTCGGGCGTGTCCAAGTCTTTGGAAGTATCATGCATGTAATCATTCATGCGAGCAAAATGTTTACTTGGGAAGTTGGGAAATTGACTTGAATTTAGTATCGAGTACTTTTGTTAGAATATAGTTTCAGTGGACACGTTGAAGGACGATCACTCCTGCATTATGGACACCACGAATCCGCTCGCCGAGAAGCGCCGCCTGCGTGTACGCGCCTGCCGAGAAGCACTGCTTCCTGAATGGCTGAGGTGCATGCGACCAGTTTCCTCTATAAGCTCAGCGTCCGCACCTTCTATTCATTAACTAGAAACTCGCGAACAAGCGACTGGAGGAGGAAGCGCGACGCCGGCAGCAGGAGCAGCAGCTCGCACAGGAACGCGAGCGCCAGCGCGTCGAGCTAGGTGCGCAAGTCACATGTGGCGCGGCTCGTAGCTTAAAAGCAGCGTGTGAGACTCATCGTTGCTCGTGTTGCTCCAACTCGCAGAGCGCGGCGCCGCGCAGCAGCAAGCGGCGAACGAGCGCGAGCGCATCCAACGCGAGCGTCAGGCGGAATGCGATCGGATCGCGCGCCTCGAACAACACGAGCGCGACGTCATTGAGCGCGTCGAAACGCAGCTGTGCAGCGTCGGCGCCGTGTGCGTCGGCGAACTGAAGCTTCCGTATCTTGACGCGCTGCCGCTGAGTGTCGCGGTGCTCGCGCCGAACGCTCTCGAGGCGCCGATCGCGAATGCGGACGACAGTGCGTCTCTCGTGCTCGTAGCCGACGACAGCGGCCTCCTGCACGCGTTCGCACTCGACAGGCGCGCTCCCGTGTTCAGCGCGAACTTTGGTTCGTTCCAGGGAGTCACAGCGCTACAGTATCCGGGCGCTATGGTGCGGCTGGAGGGTGTCGAGAGAGCCGAACTGATGCGGCTTCTGCAGCTGACGAGGCCCTTGCTTGTGATGTTGATGGCGTGGATATTGTGACGTACGTCAGTCGGTCACGCGCTCGGGACACTTGATCGGTAGGAAGGAGCGCACGCGTACTGCTCTCTTCTGTGGTAGCGACGGTAGTGCTCACTGCACCCCCCTCAGTGTGCGACCAGCGGCGGCCCGGATGCCTCGTCGTGGATCTCCACGTGCTCTTTGGCCAGTGTCGCGGGAGTAGCGACGATCCAAGGACGCTGAAGCCGATCGACGGAACTCCCGCCGTTGTGCACTTCTTCGGCGACGACAGCACAGAGGCTAGTGGACACCTGGCATCGCCTCGAGGGATCGCGTTCGACGACACCGCGAGCGAGCTGTTCGTGAGCGACCAGCTGAGCCACTGCGTGAACGTGTATGCGTTCACGCCTGATCCTCAGAGCCGAGTAGCGAGCAAGTCAAAGGTCACCAGGCCGATGACGCGCGCGATCATGGCCTTCAGTCGCACCTTCGGCACCAGAGGACACGGCGCGGGGCAACTGCAGCAGCCGAGCGGACTCGACATCTCGCACTACCACGTCGTGGTGTCAGACGTCGGGAACAACCGCCTCGCAGTGTTCGCGAAGCGCGGGAGCTTCGTGACGGCCATTGGACGCAAGGGAACTGGGGACGGCGAGTTCCACGACGTGCGTGACGTCAAGTTGCTCAACGTTCGGAAGGTGGGGACGATGAGGACGGATCGTGGTGCTGTGGACGTGCTGGATCCGAACTGACGGCCACGTGCGCTCTGCTGCTGCCGTCGACCGGCTGATCAGCGCGCGATCTCGAGAGGGCTCCAGCTCACCGACAACACGGTCGCCAACGAGCAGTTCGAGATCGTCGTCGCCGACCTCGGGAACTTCCGCATCCAAGTGCTGAACGAGAGTGGCGAGTTCCTTCGACAGCTCTCGCTGCTGAGCAACGGTCAGCACATTGCGTTCCAACGCGACAAGCTCAGCGCTCTTGCAACGCTCCTGCTGCACGAGAACGCGGCTCTGGGCGGTGCGGCATCGACAGATCTGAAGTTGACGATGCCGCCAAGTCTAAGTGGACACGCGATGTCTGAGCTGTACAAGCTCGCCGAACGCCTTCACCCGCGCTGCTCGGCGTACGCACGCATCACAACTGTTCAATCGCAAGTGCGGGAGACCCGATCACGCTTCCACCACCCACGCTCGATCGCGTACGCTCCCGCAAGCCGCGAGCTCGCGTTCGTCGACCGCGAGAACGCCAACGTCGTGATCTGCAACGCCGATGGATCGCGCACGACGTGGCTTCGCCTGGCACAGAAAGAGGAGCGATCGCCTCGCATCTCGAGCGTCCACAGCACCCTGCAGCTATCCGTCGAGTGCAAGGCGAACGAGAGCTCTTCACAGCCAGAGGATCCTCCTTCCACGAGCAAACAAGCGCGTTTGTACGTCAGCGACCCGCAGTCGCACCGCATCGCCGTGTTCGAGGGAGCATCGCTCGCGTTTCTCTTCTACATCGGCGCGACGACGTACGGCGACCAGACGCAGTGCGCGAGCGGGTTTCTCCCAGGAGAACTCCGCCACCCGACGTTCCTCGCGTCGTTCTCGCAAGCAGACAGCGACACCGCGACGCGAAGTCCGGTCCTGGTCGTCAGCGACACCGGGAACCACTCGATCTCGCTGTTCGACGCTTGGACGGGCGAGTTCTGCGGGCGGATCGGCGAAGGCTTCGGGCATCTCGAGTCGTACTTCGACTCCCCGCACGGTGTCGCTGTGCTCGAAGACCGCCTGCTGTACGTGTGCGACCAGCGGAACCATCGCGTCCAGGAGTTCGATCTCTCGACCTGCAGCTTCGTCCGAGCGTTTGGTCGCGAGGGCGGCGCGGTAGGCGAGTTCAGCTATCCTGTCGGTGTGGCGGTCAGCTCGGCGCTACCGACAGGAGACCCAAAGTGCGACTTTGGTCCGCATCGTGACGCGAAGGTCGTCGTTGGCGACACGGGCAACCACCGCGTGCAGGTCTTCGCAGCCGCCGACCTCCAGGTGCTCATGGTGCTCCGAGTCGACGCCACGCCGCTCGACCAGCCTCTCGTGCCCACGGGCGTGTCCGTGGAGCCTCGAAGTGGGTCCGTTCTCGTGTGCGACGCAGCGAACAAGTGCGTCGTGGTCTTCGGGCGAGGCGGGAGCTTCCTCGCGTCGTTCGGAGCGACCGTCGAGCCCGCGAACCGCTTCGATCGCCCGATGAGCGTCGTGAAGAGCGCCTGCGGTGGGCAGCTGCTGGTGGCTGACGCAGGTCGCTGCGACGTCTGCTCCTTCGACTTGCGGTAGCACTGAACAGACTCGATCTGGTGTCCTCAAAGCTGTCTACGCGGTTCACTTACGCAGCGACGTTCCTGCTACTCGTGCAGGCTGATCTCGCTCAGCTCGACGTCGTTTCTATTGCCCTCGTCCTCTTCACCGTCCCCGTCGACGTCGCCGCTGCCGTCTTGCCGCGCTTGGCTCGGGCTCTTTACGCTGCCTCGCGACGGGACGTCGGCGCTCAGCGACGTGTACTGGTTCCGCCATCGCTTGTACGTCACGGTGAGCAGCACGGCGCCGATCGCTGCGGCAGCCGCGACAACGACGGCAAGCACCACCGTCCCGAACACGTTGCTGCCGCTTTCGTCGCTGCTGTCGTCCGCCGAGTCTGCAGCGTTGAGGTTCGTGTCGCGGCTCCCAACGCGGGAGTTGTTGGCCGCAGCGTCTGCCTTGGCCGAGTCGCACAGCGAGATGACCTCGCGCGGCGTCGTGAGGTTGAACCTGTCCTCGAGCCCTTGGACGAACGCGAGGATGGCGGGGAAGTTGGGTGTGCCGACACCCGTCGCGGCGTCCCAGCCGCCCGCCGCGCCGAACGAGTGCTCGCAGATGAGTTGGCCGCCCTTGCGCGCGCCGTTGTTCCCGATCACGACGTCGTTGAACGCCGACGGGTCGACCTCGGCCAGGAAGTAGAGCAGCGGGTTGAGGAACCCGAGCGGCCTCTTCCCGGCGTTCAGCCGCGCGTCGTTCCACAGCGTCACCATCGCGCCGATCACCGGCGTGGACGCCGACGTGCCCGAGACGCCCGTCACGTAGCCGTGGATGTACGTGTGGAAGCCTGCGCCGAGCGCCGAGATGTCGGGGTACGCGCGGCCGGTCCGGTTGAAGTACCCGGGCTCCTTGGGCACGCGGCGCGTGCGCAGGTACCGCGCGACCGCCACCTTCTGGTACGCTGGGATCGCGTACTGGTTGGAGAACCCGCCGCCCGACGTCACCTGGCCGCCCGTCTCACCGCTGCAGACCACCTCCTCGCTCGAGCGGAAGAAGTCCTTGCCGAAGTCGGCAGCGTTGAGCGTCATGGTCGCGCCGACCGACGTGATGTACGGGCTCGACGACGGCCACTGCGGGCCCGCCTTGAGGCACGTCTCGTTCGCAGGAAGCTTGGCGAACTCGGGCCGCAGCCCCGCGACGCCGTCGTCCCCGCTGGCCACCAGCACCGTGATGCCGCGGAGCCCCATCTTGATGAGCAGCGTGTCGAACATGCGCGCGTAGTCCGGCGAGCGGCGGAAGATCTGCTCCTCGTCGTCCGAGTAGCTGATCGAGACGACGAGCGGCGGGCGGTCCATCGCGAGCACTTCCTCCACGAACTCGACGAACGGCTCGTCCTCCACCGAGTACGGGTTGCTGCCGTTCATCGTCCACATGTACGTCGTCGTGTTGCGCGCGACGCCGGTGATGTACTGGATGTCGAGCGACGCCTCCGTGCTCGGCTTGGACGGGTCGTTCGTGCGCGAGCCCTTCTCGACGACCTTGGGCACCGGCGAGCCCGGGAGGAAGTCCTGGACGAACTTGGCGAGGTCGTCCGGGTTCCAGCTCTCCGTGTAGAACGACGGCACGCACTGCGAGTTGTTCGGGTTCGTGACCACGAGGTCGTCCGGGATGCCGTAGAGCGCGCGCACCCGGCTGAGCGTCCCGCCCGCCGCCTGTGCCGCCTCATGTGCTTCTGCGGTCGACGGCGCCATGGACGACAGCGCGCGCAGCCCCAGCGGGTGCGCGTTCACGTTGACGAACGCGATCGCGTCCTGCAGGTGCGCTGGGATCACGAAGTCGCGCGCTGCGCGCAGGAGCCGTGTGCCGCGATGGACGCTCGCGTCCTGCGCCACGAACTCGTGGATCTCCGTGCCGAAGAGCTGCTCGACCGCCTTGACCGTCGTGTCCACCTGTCCCACACAGATTCGGCTGTGGGTCTACAAGCAGCAGCACACTTGCTACCGTCTGTACAAGCAGAGCAGCGCACCTTGAGCGTATTGGACGCGGCCGAGAACGTGACGTCGCGCGCATCGGCGAACGGCTGCAGCCAGCGGCGCACGGCCGCCAGCGCAGCGTCAGACGGGCGCGCGAGGTGGTCGGCGTCCGCGCGGCTGAGGTGGCGGCCGTAGGCTGCGGCGCGCGGGTCGGACACCTCGAAGAGCCGCCGCTCGAGCGCGTCAAAGTCGTGTGCGCGCAGCCCGAGCGCCAGGCGGAAGGCGGCGTCCGGCGGCGCGCGCGCTGCGGCTGCGAACGCGTCGCTGAGGAAGCGGCGCTGCGTCTGCGGCGGAGGCGGCGCCGTCGAGCGCACGGGCGGCGCCAGCACCAGCGCGAGCAGCAGAGCGGTGACGGCGGCGGCGCTGCCCATGGCGTCTGTGCTGGTCGAATTTCGTTGTTCAGCGCAGTGACGTGTCAGTCATGTTCAATTAAGTACGAAATACTGGTGCTTGGGAGAGAACGGTCTTCTTGCTCTTGCCATCACTGGGAGAGGATGAACAGGCTCTGCGACGGCACGTGTGCCAAACACATGCGTGAAGGTAGGAAGAAGCGCTTGTATGCAACGCACGTGCTGCTGCACGCTGCGCATACTCAAGCGACTTCGACCTCGAAACTTCTTATCAACGCGATTACAAAAAAGCCTTTCATGCGGCATAATGCTGATCGACAGGGATGTCGAAATCGAGCCAACCTCAACGTCACTTCCGAATTTGACTCGCATCGGACACTCGACCACCAGTGCCATGTTTGCTGCCACCGCCAGGTACACCGCCCTAGCGCTCACATCACACACACTCGCGGT
>JAASGM010000187.1:0-30756 GCA_023334215.1 Globisporangium cystogenes | reverse complement strand
CCCCCCCCCCCCCCCCCCCCCCCTTCCTTGCGTGCGCTACGTACGAACTCGTAGGGGTTCTCGTCGTTGACGCCCTCGAAGGCTGGGAACTCGAGCGGCGAGCGGTGCTCGACCACGGGCGTCTTCTTGCTCGAGTGCACGCTGAGCGCGAGCGAGACGGTGGCGCGCGCGCGGTCCAGCTGCGAGCAGAAGACGACGTCCACGGGCGTGAACTCGAGGCGTTTGCCAGCCTCGAAGGCTTCCTGGATGCCCACGTCGCTCAGCGGGATGTCGATCGAGCCGGCGTAGCGCCAGAGCTCCGCGGGCGCCTGCGGCTTGCGGTTCCACACGCTTTGCCCGTGGCGCAGCAGGATGAGCATCCCGAAGCTCGTGCGCGGGTGCTCGACGCCCGCCGCTGCCTCCGCCGCGGGCGACAGCGGCGCCAGGTGCGTCGACCACTTGGGGTCGCACGCGCTGCGCTTCTCCCAGTGGCTCACGTGCGCGTGCGGCAGCGTGTAGCGGCGCTCCGCCGGGTCCGCCGTGTTGCAGCACTCGCCGTCCTCGCAGCCGCACGCCTTCTTGAGCGCGGCGGCGCGCTGCCTGCGCCGCTCGAGCGCCGCGCCGGCCGCCGCGGCGGCTGCGGCCGCCACCGCCAGCAGCAGCGTCGCCGGCGTCACCTTCATGCCACCAGCGGCCCTAGTCCTAGTCGCTTCTGACGTTCCTGAGCTCTTCAGCCAGCGTAGTCGCGTCAGTGCTCAAAAGTGTGCGGTAGTGATAAAAACGAGGGAGCTCGCCGAACTCGGTTATCGAGGGCGTGACGCAGGACTCGTGTGCTTGTACTTCTTAGTCGAAGTCGGCGAACGGGAACGCCAACCCCGGCTTGAGCCGCTTGAAGTGGAAGTTCGTCGGGCTCTTGAAGCCGTGCGCGTTCGCCTCGATGACTTTGACGACGTTCGTCGAGCCCGAGACGGCGTCCGTCATGCCGTGGATGAGGACGATCATGTCGCCGTTCGCGATCCAGCCCTGCTCCTTGCTGTACGAGATCGCCTTGATCACCAGACTCTCCGTGCCGATCATCGACTCGACCCGCATCGCCGACACTCCGCTGGACGACACACAGCAGGCACGACCACCGTCGGCCGGGTCAGCATACAGCAGCAGCTCCGAACAACTCGTTCCCTTCTGACGCACCGCGAGACTCCAGTGAGCTGACGCGCAGTGGACCCGGACGCCGTGACCGCAAGGATCCGAGCCAGCGGACGGTACTTGGCGAGGAACTTGGTGCTGAACCCCGTCTCCGTGAACGAGATGATGAGCGTCGCGCGCACGTCGATCGACGTCTCGACCGCGGAGGACGCGATCGACTCGCCCATGCTGAACGGCCGAGGCGCCACTGCGCGCGTGGCGCGGTACACTTCCGGGTAGTCCAGCGCCGCCTCCGCCTCGAGGCAGATCCTTGACATGGTCTGCACGGCTTCCTTCGGGTACATGCCCTTCGCGGTCTCCGCGGAGAGCATCACGGCGTCCGTGCCGTCGAGAACCGCGTTCGCGACGTCTGTGCACTCGGCGTTCGACGGGATCGGCTTCTTCGTCATCGACTGAAGCATCTGCGAGCGCCATCTCGTGTCAGTCTCCGGTCCAACAAGCCACCCAGCTGCTAGCGTACAGCGTACCTGCGTCGACGTCACAACGGGCTTCCCCGCGATGTTCGCCTTCCGAATAATGAGCTTCTGCGCCAAGAACACCTGCTCTGGACACAGCTCCATGCCGAGATCCCCCCGGCTCACGTGCACGCCGTCGGCTTCCTTGATGATCTCGTCGATGTTGCGCAGCGCCTCGAGGCTCTCGATCTTGGCGTGGACGCGGATGTGCCGCCCGCGGTCGCCCAAGCACTCGCGGATCGCCCGCACGTTCTCGGCGCAGCGCACGAACGAGCCGGAGACGATGTCGACCGCCTGCGGGATCGCAAAGTTCTTCAGGTCGTTCTCGTCCTTCTCCGTGATGCCAGGCACTTGGATCGCGGCGCCCGGGAGGTTCATGTTCTTCTTCTCCTCCAGCATGTGGCTGTTGAGCACCTGCACGCGCACCGAGTCGGCCTTGCACTCGAGCACGGTCATGACCAAGCTGCCGTCGTCGCACAGGATCTTCGAGCCTGGCGACACGGAAGTCGGCAGGTGCGCATACGAGCAGCTGATGCGCGTGCTGTCGCCCTCGACCGCGTAGTTCGTGGTGATCTCCAGCTCCTGTCCTGCCTGCACCTCCACAGTGTGAGTGTACACACACTGCTACGAAGCGTCCGACCCGCGCACCTCGAGCTGGACGGGCTTGTGGTCTTGGAGCAGCCCCGAGCGGATCTCCGGCCCCTTCGTGTCGAGCAGCACGGCGCAGTGGCACCCTGGCCGCGCCGCCACCGCCTTGCGCAGGTTCGCCAGGCTCCGCGCGTGCATCTCGTGGTCGCCGTGCGAGAAGTTGAGGCGCGCGACGTTCATTCCGGCGTCGAGCAGCTCGCCTGGTCAGCGAGCGCGCAGCACGTTGAGCAGCGTGGCGAGAGGTGCATCCGCCGCGTCGCGCGTTGCATTACGCACCGAGCATCTCGACGGACCAGCACGCCGGGCCGACCGCGCAGATGATCTTCGTCTTGCGGGTGCGCGGCGGCGGCGGTTTCAGGATCTGCGCCATCTCGAGCGTCTCGACCTGGAAGTTCTGCTCCGGCAGCAGCAGCAGCAACCGTTGCAAGACGTCAGGGCGGCGAATCTCCAGCGCCACGCGCCACGCGTCACGCGTCACGCGTCACGCGTCACGACGCACTTGCACGTGCCGAAACGTACGCTCATGGAGGGTTTGCGCGCGCGCACAGACGACGGCGCCGGCGTGAGCATCATGTCGGCGAGCTCCTGCGACGCGGAGCGGATGCGGCGCCAGGAGCCCATGCGCACGGGCGGGAAGGCGGCGACGCGGTGGTGGCGCTCGGCGTCGTCCTTCGCGCGCCGCTGCTGCAGCGCGGCGGCGGCCGCTGCGTGCGACTGGCTCGGCAGGCTGTGGCTGTGGTGGAAGTGGCGCGCGTGCATCCCGGCGGCGTTGGCGGCGCCACTGCCCGTCGCGCCGTCGTTCTTCCGGTGCTCGACGGACTGCGCCGCAGCTTGAAGAATGAAAAATGAAGTTTGTGTTTGCTCAAGAGCTCAAATCTGTGACAAATCACATAAATAGGCTGAGTAAAAAGCTGATAATCGCATGTAGCATGATAAATGCAAACTATTTTCTAGTATAGTCGAAGGATGCCGCTTTTATTACACATAGCGAACTGGTACTCTTTCGCCGTCCCTTCATGCACCAGTCCTCGCTCGTGCCTGCGCATCGCAGCGACCCATGACGAAGTCCGCAGACAACAGACAGGTGGACGCAGTCGGCGCGGCCACCCCGGCCGCTGGCGAGCGCGCGTCGCTGCTCAAGCGCATCGCCACCAAAAACCTGCAGCAGCAGCAGGCGCGCGGCGCCACCGCCACGGACGGCGACGCGGCGCTGGCGCACGACGGCAACAACGCGTCCATCGTGCTGGGCGAGCAGCTGGCGGTCGAGACGCCGTGGACGCCCAAGTCGCTCGGCCGCGCCAAGACCGCGATCATCTACAAGGTGCGTGGGTGCGTGTACGAGTGCGATCCGAGGGACCGGCGACCTGACGCGCGCGTGCGCAGCAAACGCTCAACGACACGCTGCTGGTGCTCGAGCGGAACATCTTCTTCTTCAGCGAGTGGGTCCCGTACTTCGTGTCGCTGCAAGAGGACCACGTGCTGCTCTTCAAGACGCGCGAGCGCTGGGAGCAGGGGCTCAAGCCGGACAAGGCGCGCGCTCTTGAGCAGACTCGTAGCTGCTGCTGCTGCCGTGGAGGCTTCGTATCTGACCGAGAGCCTGCTGACGCGCGCAGATCATCGAGCTGCACCACATGCTGCTGCTCGGGGAGATGCGCGTGGACGTCGACGGCGCGAGCGACGCCCGTCGGCTCTTTCGCCGCAAGCTGCTCGAGACGGACGAGCTCGACGAGGTGACCCGCGGACGCTGCGACGTCGCGTGCGCCTCTGCTCCTCCGCCCTGTCTGACGGCCGCGTGCGTGCGCAGTGGCTGAACGAGGAGCTCCACCAGCGCCTGGTCGTCGGGTCCGCGAGCCGCACGGGCGGCGTCATCGCCAACAACCCGCACGCGAGCGCTCGCAGCGTCGTCGAGTTCGCGTCGTACAACCAGAGCACGTTCGAGCTCTGGACCAAGTCGCTCCGGCGCGTACTGCAGGTCAAGCGGGAGCAACACGCGCAGGACGCCTGCCGCCTGCAGCAGCAGCACCAGCAGCAGACCCGCCAGTGCGACGCCGAGAGTGACGCGAACAACGCGTCGCCGTCGCGGACGAAGACGTGGGTGTCGCCCGGCCAGGACTCGCGCCTGACGCTGCACCAGAGCGAGGTCTGGTGCCACCGCGTGCTCTCGGGCGAGAAGGAGAAGGCCGAGTCCGAGATCCGGCGGATCGTCGCCATGGAGAAGCTCGTGGCGCAGGTGACGAACCCGCGGATGGCGCTGCTCGTGTACGAGAAGGTGAGCCGCGTGCACGAGCTCTTCGTCGCCAACAGCCGGCGCGAGAGCGAGGCGCTGGACGCGCGCGCGTCGCGGCTCCCGGCGGACGTGCTCCGGTTCTTCGCCGACCACCTCAAGCGCAAGTACTCGGTGTTCCTCATCCTCGCGCTCGCGTACGGCGTCGGCGAGGAGCAGATCCGCGACGCGCACGAGGCCATGTGTCTCGAGAACGCCGCGGCGTTCGCGGGCGTGGGCGGCGGCAGCGGCGAGCGCGAGCGCGAGCGCCCGGCGGCCGCGTACGGCTTCGACGACCCCGAGAGCCTCGAGCTGTACGAGAAGTACCGGGACGCGGCGACCAACTACCACGCGATGAACTACGGCGACAGCGCCGCGGCCGAGGAGGAGGACGCCATCATGCACCTGCCCGTGATGCTCCAGGTGGCGATCGTGCGGCGCGACCACGAGGAGACGACCGCGATGCTCGCGATCATGGAGACGATCAAGACGCGCCTCACGCAGCAGTGCAGCGAGCAAGCGAACGACGCGTGACGAGCGTCCTGCGTGAGCCACCAAGTACACTATGAAGCAGCCCAGGAGCGTCCCTCGTTGCCCTCAGCTCCTTGACGAGGCGGCCTCGTCCTCTGCATGTATCGTTTCGCTGGTCGACACCACCGCGAGCGACGCGATGCGCGCGTGCATCGCGTGCACGAGCGACCGGAAGCGCGGACTCTCGAGGAAGAGCGCGGCCAGCTGCGGCTGCGTGAGAGGCGCTCGCGGCGCCGCCTTCGTCTCGACCAGCGGCTCCACGCCTGCCGCGTCGCAGTGCGCGTGAGTGGAAACCCGTGTGTTGCTGCTAGAGACCAGCTGGCGACGCACCCCACGCGTGCATCATCGCGGTCGCGGCGTCGAGCGCGTCGCTCGGGTTCTCCATGCAGAGTCTGCGCCGCACGCGTTAGTCCGCTCCACCCACCGGTTAGCACCAGCGCTTAGGCGGCGCCAGACGCACGTGAGCGCGCGGTCGTCGTGCAGCGTCACGCGCAGCAGCCGCCGCTTCACCCGCACGCGCTTCACCTGCGCCATGCGGACGCGCAGCCACACGCGCGGGTCGCGCGCGGGCGGCGGTGCGGCGAAGAAGCGCAGGATCGTCGGCGCGGCGTCTTTCGCGCTCGCAGCCGAGAGCCGCAGCTCGTTCGGCAGCACGTGCAGGCGAAGCGGCCGCCCCAGCGCCTGCAGCGCCGCCGAGCGCATCTGCCGCGCGCGCACGAGCCGCACGCGGAAGCCGTCGTCGTCCATTTCCGGTGGATGTGCGGTCATAATCCGAAATATTTTCGCCCGAACTTCAAGTCAGTATCACAATTCGATTTGACCAGCACGACGACGAACAGCTCCACCAGATCCAGCAAGTACTTGGTAGCATGCGCCTCGCAGCCGCTCTTGCACGCAAGCGCTGGTGCGTGCGTGCATGTGTGGGTACTGTGTTTTATAGTATGCAGAGCGCACAGAAGCGTGACGGCGGCTCGTGGCGGAGCGCAGGGACGCGATCGTGGTCGGCGGCGGACACAACGGACTCGTGGCGGCCGCGTACCTCGCGAAGGTGGGTGGTCCGTCGGTGGGGCGTGTGCTGCGATTCCCCTCTCACGCTCGACGGCGGAATGGCGAACTGCGCTGCAGGCGGGGAAGCAGGTGTGCGTGCTGGAGAAACGACACCTGGTGGGCGGCGCGGCGGTGACCGAGGAGATCATCCCAGGCTTCAAGTTCTCGCGCGCCTCGTACGTCTTCTCGCTCTTCCGCCCGCAGATCATCAAGGACCTGGAGCTGCATAAGCACGGCCTGGAGGGTGCGTCCAAGCAGGCGCTTGGTGGCGTTGCTGGTCGAGTTCGAAGTGACGAACGCGGCGGTGACGACATCCGCAGTGTACCCGCGTGACCCGTCGTCGTTCACGCCGACACTGGACGGGAGGAGCCTCATTCTCGGGAGCGACATGCTCGAGAACCAGAAGAGCATCGGTACGAGCTGCAGTTGGCTCCGTGGCTCGCGACTTGAAGGAGGATAAGAGCAAGAAGAACTGACATCCGCGGATGCAATGCAGCTCAGTTCTCGCAGGCGGACGCGCTCGCGTACCCAAAGTACAACGCCATGCTGGAGGTAGCGACCGATGCAGCAAAGTGGATGCGTCGAGCTGGCGACTGGAGCTGACGAAGCGCGTCGCTTGTGTGCAGACGATGGTGGACTTCTTCGTGCCGATGATCGACGAGGTGTGTGCGAGACCGAGCGCTGCCTGCGTTGACGCTTGGCTCTTGGCGAGCGATTGATGTGTCGGCTTGGGTGCCTGCAGCTTCCTCCTGATGTACGCGTCATGTTCAACACGAGTTCGTCAGTCAGGTGCGACCGTCACGAGCCTGGTTGTCGTGTCCTGCGAGGAAGAGCTGTTCACTATAGCGTCGTCTGTCACGCGCGTGCAGTCGGCGCGTGGATGCGATTCAGTCGATGATGAAGCTCGGGTACCGCTCCGGTAAGCTCGGGAAGGAGCTGACCACGTTCCTCGAGTTCATGACGGCGCCGGCGACGAAGATCCTCGACAAGTGGTTCGAGTCGGACGTCCTCAAGGCGACGCTCGCGACAGACGCGATCATCGGTGCCAAGGTGCTCATCCTTGCAGCGACTTCTCCTCTATGAGTGCGTGTTCATTCTGAGCGCCGCGCGTGCTGCAGGTGTCGCCGTCGACTCCCGGGTCGGCGTACATTCTCTTCCACCACGTCATGGGGGAGGTGAACGGGATCAAGGGCATGTGGGGCCACGTGAAAGGCGGCATGGGCGGCGTTTCCCAGGCGCTCGAGCGCTCGGCCTTGGAGGCCGGAGTCGAGATCTCCACGAGCACACCCGTCAAGTCCATCGATGTCCACGACGGTAAAGTTCAGGGCGTAAGCCTGGAGAGCGGAGAGGCGCTCGAGGCGGACGTCGTGCTCTCGAACGCGAATCCTCTCGTGACGATGCTCGACCTGCTCGACGAGAACGTGCTTCCTGAGCGCGTCGTGACGCACTTCAAGAAGAACTGGAACTGCGAGTCAGCGTCGACAAAGGCGAGTGAGAGCAAGGGCGGCGAAGAGTCCTGCCGCTCTACCACCTTGTGTGAGAGCGCACCAGCTCCTTTCTAATGTGTGTGTGTGTCGGTGCAGATCAACGTCGCACTCGACCGCCTCCCGAACTTCTCGTGCATCCCGAACACTGGCGACGGGAACACTCCGATGCGCCACCACCGCGGCACGACGCACTTTGAAGACTCGATGGAGCAGGTGGGGAGCTTCAAGCGTGTGACGAGAGTTTGGTTGCGATGCTGACACGCACGGTGGCGGTGGTGCTGTTTCAGATCGAGGAGGCGTTCTTGGATGTGCAGCACGGCTACGCCTCGAGACGCCCGGTGATCGAGATGAACGTGCCGACGTCGCTCGACTCCACGATCGCTCCGCCAGGTTCGCCCAACGCATCGTGTCGGATCCTCCTCGACGCATCCGTTTGCTGAGGAGGCGCTGGTGGCGTTTGATGAGCAGGGAAGCACGTGGCGCTGCTGTTTGTCCAGTACACGCCGTACATGCCGAAGGTCGAGAGAGAGGGTTGGGAGATGTCGGAGTGCCGACGCAGATGCTAACACCCTTTCGTGCTACGTCCAGGACGGGAGTTGGGATTCGCCGGGCAAGAAGGACAAGTTCGCGGACCAAGTGTTCTCGGTCGTGGAGCAGTTCGCTCCAGGTTTCAAGGACTCCGTCATCGGATACGACATGCTCACGGTCAGTGGCGAGCGCGGATCGGAATCGAGGAGCCGTTGGACTCATTGGTCTACTTACTGCCCTGCTCGGTGTCTGCATGTGCGAGTGCAGCCGCCGGACCTCGAGCGGATCTTCTCGCTCCCGAAGGGAAACATCTTCCACGGCGCCATGGGCTTGGACCAGGTGCGTGGAAGCGCGTCGACGAGGGCGTGCGAGGGCGATCGGAGGCGCTGACGACCGAGCGTGCGCTGTGTGTGTTACAGCTCTTCTGGATGCGGCCGATCCCGGGCTACTCGGACTACCGGTCGCCGATCCAGGGACTGTACCTCGGATCGGCCGGCTCGCACCCTGGCGGCGGCGTCATGGGTGCGTGCGGCCGCAACGCCGCGATGGTGTGTCTGAAGGACATGCAGGCGCGCCGGACGATCAAGGAGCGCTTCGCGTGACGCGGGAGCTGCCTGCGCGAAGGGGAGCGAAGACGCTCGAGCGAAGTTCGTCAATCGGGATAAGTTAGTTGTCTTTCATCTATGGTATCATAGGCATCGCGTGCGATGGCTGGAACGAGGTCGAGCTGCTCTTGCGCTTCGTCTGGAGCTGGCTGGTGGGTTGCCGATGCACTGCTGCACTGTACTGCGTCGAGTCTCCCTTCCTTCCTTCCGTCCTTCCTTGCTTCTTCGGTACCGACCACGTCTGGTGGCGGCGGTGGTGTATCAAGACGCGTGCACTGTATGCAGGTGGTGGGTTCACGCATCGCCAGACATCCCCTGCAGCTGGATGCTGCGGCGCCCCGTGAACGCTGCGTCGAGCATCTCGTCTTCGTCGACGAGGAACGAGTTGGTCGTGTCGCTCACGTAGCTGAACTTGCCGAACGTGTCGTTGTCGCGCTCCGGCTTTCGTCGCGCGCGCGAGTGCGGGCTCCGCCACGGGAAGATCATGCTGAAGAAGCTGCCCGTCGAGTACGTCTTGGACGCCAGGTACTTG
The DNA here is from genome assembly GCA_023334215.1 of Globisporangium cystogenes. Taxonomy (NCBI): domain Eukaryota; phylum Oomycota; class Peronosporomycetes; order Pythiales; family Pythiaceae; genus Globisporangium; species Globisporangium cystogenes. Next base: position 21,475 of record JAASGM010000187.1, on the reverse strand, counting down.
TCGTAGTTGACGTCCGGGTTCCGCATCCGCTCCTCCTCGAGCGACAGCGGCGCCGGGATCCAGGGCGGCTGGATCTTCTTGCGCAGCACGAGCTCCCACTTGACGTCCCGGAAGAACGGGTGCGTGAGGATCTCGCTCGCCTGGCGCGCGCCGAGACGCTTCGTCGGGTCCTTCTCCAGCAGCCCCACGATCAGGTTGCGCGCTTCGGCGGGTATGTTACACTTGGGAGGGAACTTGACGGGGTCCTTCTCGATCAGCTTGTAGAGCACCGACACGTTCAGGTGGTGGAACGGGCGCTTCGCCAGCAGCATCTCGTAGATCAGGATGCCCAGGCACCACCAGTCCACCGCCTTGCCGTAGTCGCGCGACCGCTTCGGCTTCAGCAGCTCCGGCGCAGTGTACGCCGGCGAGCCTGCCATCGTGCGCGCGCCGCTCAGCTGGCTCACGCTCGTCTTCGAGAGTCCAAAGTCCACCAGCGCGACGTTGCCGTCCTCGTCAATCATGATGTTGTCCGGCTTCAGATCACTGCCCATCGCAACGACGGCAACAACAGAACGTCAGAACTCGCTCGAGCCCGCACCAACCAACCAACTGGGGGGACGCCGCACGTACCGGTACACAATGTCGCACGCGTGGAGGTGGCAGAGCGCCAGCACGATCTGCGCCGCGTAGAAGCGCACGCGCGCGAGATCGATCGAGATCTTGATGCGGTTCTCCTTGTTGTTCGTGAAGCGGTTCATGTGCGTGTAGAGGCTGCCGCCCGGGTAGTACTCCATCCCGAGGAACACGCGCGAGTGGCTCTGGAACGAAAAGCGCAGCGGCGCGATGAACGGGTGGTGCACGTCGCGCAGGATGCGCATCTCGGTCTTCGTGCGCAGCTTGTCGTAGTTGGACATGGAGCTCTTCTCGAGGATCTTGACCGCGAAGATCTCGCCCGTATTCTTGCGCTCCGCGAGCACGACCGTGCCGAACGTGCCCTTCCCGAGCACGCGGTTCACGTGGAAGTGCTGGATTGACAGCGACAGCACGCGCTTCGACGTCGTGGCCTGGAACACGCGGTCCGACTTGACCGCCTTCCGCTCCGCGTCCGACAGCGTGAACGCCGCGAGGTCCACCTCGATCTGCATCTGCATGCTCAACACGCGGCCGCCGGGGCTTAGCTGCAGCTCGTCGCGCGTGTTGAACGCGAACTCGCGCTGCAGCGACTTGTTCCAGATCTTGCCGGTCGCCATCACCTGCAGGATGTGCGGGTGCTTCGTGCTGAGGTACCGCGAGACGGAGAAGCGGCGGAACTGCATGACCCGGGAGAGCCCGAGTGCAACGTCGACGAGCCCCTCGCGTCCGTAGAACGCCGACGACGGGATGAACTCGCACGGGTACCGCACCGAGAGGATCATGTCCGTCGAGCAGAGCGGGAAGAGCGCGATGAGGTTCGCGGCCGAGTCGTGCAGCCCGCGCGGCTCGAGGAACTGCGCCGTCCAGAGCGCGTAGAACTGCTTGGCGGTGCCCAGGTTGCGCGTCTTCCAGTCGAACGACGAGCGCACCGACTGCGCCAGGATCGCGTTCGTCATGAGCGTGCTGCGGTTGCCGAGCATCTGCCAGTCCGAGTCGCGGCCGCCGCCCGCGCCGCCGCCGCCGCCGGACGTGCGCGTCGTGGTGCTCACGCTCATGGACGGCTTCTGCTCGCCGGCGTTCGCGACCGCCTGCTGGATCATTCGGACCCAGATCTCCGACTCGACCGGCGAGCGCGTGTAGAGCGCGAAGACCTTGTTGATGGTCGTGGTGACGAGCACGCCGTTCGCGCGCGCGTCGTCGAGCCGCGCGCCGGTGACCGTGACGCGGCCGCGGAACTTCTCCGTGTCGACCATGGCCACCTCCTTGTTGACGTAGTAGGTGAACGTGGTGCCGGAGAGCACGGCGAAGCGGTGCCGCCACGAGCGCACGACGTGGCCCTGCTTCCACAGGTACCCCTCCCAGTCGGTCTCGAACATGTCCTCGAACGTGTTGCTCGCGTCCACGCACACGCTCGGGCGCGCGCGGCTGCCGGTCGGCGCCAGCGCCGCCAACGCGGACGCCGCCGAGACGCGGCCGCCCGCGGACGACGAGGCGCTCGAGCCGCCGCCGCCCCCCTGCTGCTGCTGTTGCTGGGAGCTGCCGGAGCTGCCGTCCGCCACGGAGGACGACGCGACGGACGCGTCCGTGTCGCCGCCGTTGAACGACTCGCGGCCACCGTAGAACGTCTGGCTCGGACGCATCGTGTACGAGTGCGCGGACGTGGGGAAGTACTTGGGCGCCGGCGGCGGCAGTGACGCGCCGGTCGCGGTGGGCGTCTGGTTCGGCGCGGCGCTGCTCGAGCGCTCGCGCAGGTGCATCGCGTCGGCGTCCGCTTGTGAGAAGAGCGTGAAGCGCGGCCGGTCGCGCTCCTGCATCATCAGGCGGCCGAACGGACGCTGCGGAGGGGGGAGAGGTGGGGAGGCGGAGGTGGGGAGGCGCGCGTCGCTCGCAAGGCGAGTGGCACTGTGTGTGGGCGTGTGAGGGTTACTGTGTGCGCTTGAGCTTGAAGAACGAGCGAGAGAACGAGAGCGAGAGAACGAGAGAGAGAGCGCGCTCGCTTGTGTGTGTGAGCGGCGGGTGCGTCGACAGCCGGCGGCAGGCAGGCGCGGAAGAGGAGGAACGGAGGCGCCCGAGCGCTTGCTTCTCTCTCGCTGCTGCGTAGCTCTTCGCTGTATGAGCTGTGTGAGGCAACGCGAGCGTGCGAGCTTGGTGGCGCGCTTTTTAATGGCGGCATACAAACTCCAAGTGAAAAAAGCGGTTTCGGTCGTTTTTCCTGGCTTTTCGTGTGTTTGTAGCGTTTTTCGATATTTTGGAAAACGGGGAAGAATCCCAGATGGTGACTTGACTTGATGTTTGTAGCAAAGATCTTTTGAGACAAAAGCGAGTGTTTTGTTTTTTTAAATGGGGAAGAGGCGCGCTGTGTGCGCCACATTAAACTTGTGTTGGTGTTCACGGTTGGTGCTGCTCTCGTCGTGCACCACACGCCGCCTGCTGCACCACACCGGACGGCGCGAACACATGCAAGCCACACACACATTCGCTCTCGCTCTCGCCACCCGCTTTCTTCTTGCTATAGCATCCACATTCGAGGCCAGCAAACTGTGCTTGTTGGAACGGCGCCGTGTCGCGATCGAGCGCTCCCTCCTCGTCACGCATATCACCCTCCCAATCTAGTCGGAAGCATACACAAGCAAGTACATTTGACCCTCTTTGTATAATATATAACGACCTCTACGACCCGCAATGTCGGCACCAAGCGTCTGGACTCCGGAGCTGGCCACCGACACCGACACTGACGTTGGTGCGCGCCACCAGAGGCTCCAGCGCAACGTACTTGCTTCTTCCTCTTCTTCCGCTTCTTCCCCTTCCTCCTCGATGATACCGAGCACGTGAGTGCGTCGACTTGCACAGAGACATCGCGCCGCAGATCGTCACGTGCTCGCTTGCAGGGATACGGACGCATGCGACACCAGGAACAACGCGCCAGCGGCAGACACGACCTGCTGGTCTCCTTGTCGACGTCGACAGCATCGCCGCTCTTTATGGCCCGAAGAGATCGCCGCCGAGTCGACTCACGCCAGCGCTCAAGCGTCCTCGCTCGCGAGCACTGCCGGTGTCGTGACACCCTGCATCGTTGGTGTCGTGACGTTCTGCGTTGCTGGTGTCGTGACGCTCTTCGCGACTCGAGCCGAGACTCCGGTGCTGGTCGGAAACGGCGTCGGCGATCGCGTAGCAACACCACTGCTCTCCACGGCAACGCCACTGTCCCCGCCGTCCTGCAGCTCGTGCAGAAGCAGCGATAGCTTGCTGTCGAGGCGGCTGAGTTGCCGCTCCACCTTCTTCTCCATCGCCTGCAGCGCCTTTTCCACCTTGCGGATCGACGTCTTCGGCGCTTTCTGCTGCGGCGCCTCGCTGGCGGACTGCGCAGTCTCAAGCAGACGGAGATCGTCGTCCTTGGTGGCGGTTGCACTCGCGCTTTCGCCTCCGCCTTGTTCGACTTCCCCTCCTCCTACTGCTGGTGCTGTTGCTGCTGGTGCTTCGCCTTCATCCGGTGGATCCATCGACGAGCACATCCGGAGCAGTGTCATCTCCCCCGACGCATCTCGCAGCATGTTGCTCAGTGTGCGTCTGCGCTGCATGTTCGCTCTCGAGTTCTCCATGGCGCTCTGCTCCGCGATCGGTTGCAGCGCCGAGAGCGTGTCAAGACGCTCCGAGAGATCGAGCGGGTCCTCCTTGCCCGAAGTGCACGTGGTCTCAAGAGATTCACCGTCCGCGCAGTCCGCCGGAGCGCGCGTGTGGAACGCTTGCATGATGTGCGCCGACCCGCGCAGCTTCTGGATGTTGTTGTGCGCCTGCATCGTCCGCTTCATGCGCGAGTCGGCGATCTTGGTCATCTTCTCCATGCGCGCAGGGTCGCCGTTCTCCTGCCACATCTCGCCCACGCGCTTGATGATGAGCTTCTTCATCGCGGTCGCGAACTCGGGGAACTCGACGAGGATCTTGTCGAAGCCGTCCCGCGAGAGGATGCAGAGCTCCGCCATGCACTCTGCCTTCACGCTCCGCGTCCGCTCTACCTCCATGACGACGCCGATCTCGCCGAAGAAGTCGCCTTCGCCGAGCAGGATCTTCTTCGCCGCTGTCGTCGTCGCCTGGATCGTCGAGCGCTTCGGCGGCATCACCTGCACGACCCCCTTCACGATCATGAACAGCTCCTTGCCGATGTCGCCCTCGCGGATGACGAAGTCGTCTGGCATGTAGATCACCGGGTGGAGCTGCATGCAGATCATACCGAGCACGTTGTCGGTCGCGAGCTGGAAGAACGGGATCTTCTGGAGGTAGTCCTTGAAGAGGTAGACCGCGATCTGCTGGCGCAGCGCGACGGACATGCCTTTGTCCTTGAGCAGGTCGAGCTCCTCCGAGAACGTTCGGCTCTACAGGAGCAAACACAGATGAACACACACGCGAGCAAGAGCGCGAGCGTCAGGACACACCACGGTTGTCATCGTCCGAACCAGATGCCCACGCACGTTCAGCCAGAGGTAGTCGTAGTAAGCGTTCACGCGAGACTGTCGGAGGGATCGAAGAGAATCAGTCAGCGCAGCACTCTCATCGGCACCACTTCGGGTATGCGAGTTGGTGGTACACGTTCGCACCCGGAGCGACTTTGGGAGGCTCAGAGCGTCCATCTCGTGCGAGATCTGGTCCATCTTCTTCCGGAACGTGTACTCCACTCGGTTCCAGCTGCAGCAGGCACACATCGACACGAGGACAGAGCGGTGAGAGCGACAGCGTCAACACGACACGACGGCCTTCATCCTGTCATCCTTGTTCGAGCACGGCCACACGCAACGTACCTCTGCACGATCTGGATGACAGTTCCGAACAGACCAGCAGTCAGCACGGCTCCCAGGAGCGACACGAGACTCGACCAGATGTAGATGGACGCGCCGATCACGCCTCCCGTGCGCTGGTACCCGCCGCTCAAGAACTGATCGCGCGCCTCGATGTGAGCGCTCGAGACGCCCAGCAGCGACACGATGCCGTGGTGAAGCGCGACCCAGTACACGTGCATGCTCTCGTCGGGAGCGCACTCTGGCGCATCGGGCATCGCATCGGACGAGTCGCACGGCGCGAGAACCGCCACCCAGATGCACCCGGCGACGTGCGCGGTGAACAGTACCGAGTTGAGCGCGATGACCATACTGCTGTAGCGCTTGTAACCGCGCACGTACTTGAGGAAGCGACCGATGCGCAGCAGGCGTGGCAGCTTCACGTACTTGATCATCTTGACCGTCTTGCGCGTCGAGACGTTGCCGCCCTGGATGATGTACTCGAACGGGATCGTGGACACGAGGTCGATGGGGAACCAGATCGACTTGACGTACGCGTTGCGAATGTGTGTGGGGTTCATCACGACGTTGCCGTACTCGATGATCCCCGTACGGAAGCGCAGCAGGATGTCGAGTCCGCCCCATATGTCGAGGACGCGCAAGATGACGTTCGTGCGGTGCGCACGCGGCACCCACTCGAAGCAGAGCATGAACGGGATCATCCACGAGTAGTACACGACGGCGACGGCGCTGAGCAGGTCCCACGCCGTCTTGAGGTGCGACGTCGGGTGGAGCACCCAGCGGTAGCGCACGCGCTCGTTGATGTCGTCGAGCGACGTGCGCAGCACGTTGATCTGTCCGGCGGCGGGACGCAGCAGCTTGTTGCTCACGATGCGCAGCGTGCCGTCTCGCTGAAGCCCAGGACGCATGGCGAACTTGCGGTCGGACCCCATGCGCAGCGAGGAGTCCGTCGGTCCGCTTAAATGCTGCGGCGACGACGGCGGCAGGGAGCCTTGCGCGTTCGGCGTCACGCGTCCGCCCATGGCCAAAGGAAGGAGAGCAGAGAGGGAGGGGAAGCTCAGTCGCTCCTCGTCAACAGCTCACCAAAAGTTGCCTTTTTGTAGCCATTTCCCATAGTGACGAAACAAAGGGCAGTGTGTCCTAAAAGAGGGACACACTACCCTTTGTTTCGTCACTATTGTGTTGCCGCTGACATTTTTCGAGCAAGTGATCAAGCAACAAGGAGGAAGCATGTCGCTCGGGTTCCTCACCGAGTCGGCGCTGCTACCGTCGAAGGCCAAGGCCATCAAGGTGGACGCCAAGTCGCTCGTGGACCTGCGTGCCGTCGTCTTCCAGAAGGAGCAGGAGCGCGACGCGCGCAAACGCAAGTTGCGCGACAGCGTCGGCGGCATCGGGACGGACGGCGACGACGGCGGCGGCCACGGGAAAGGCGCCGCGAGTCGGGGCGTCGGCCGCTACGCCCACCTGCGCTCGGCACGTCGGCGAGGCGACTCGGAGGAGCAGATGGATGGGAAGCCGGCGAACCGCGGCGTGGAGAAGCGCCGGCGCCGCGACGAGGACGCCCGCGAGCTGGAGCTCGACGACCGCGACGACGACCGCGCGTGGCACCGCAAGTCGCGCGAGGCGCTGGAGCGCAAAGCCAGGCTGTACGACGAGATGGCGCGCGGCGGCGGCGGTGCGTCCGGCGCCGAGTGGCTCGTCGACTTTGGCGCGAAGCCGCGTGCGGCCGCCGCTCAGGTGGAGATCACGGACGAATTCGGCCGCTCGCGCGTCGTCGCGGCGGGCAGCAAGGAACACGTCGAGTTTCTCGCGCAGCAGACTCGACGAGCCAGCGCGTCCGCACCTGCTCGCGAGGACCACGTAGCGCCACAGAGCGATGACGCGGCGCCAGCGGAGGAAGGGAGCAGCGGCAGCTTCGTGGCGTCGCAGTGGGAGAAGCGGCTGAATGCGCAGGAGAAGTCGTTCATGCAGGAGGTGCACGCGAGCGCGGCGCAGGCCAAGTGCGCGCTGCCGCTGGACCCCAAGGCGAGGAAGCAGCTGCGTCTCGAGAAGCTGCGGCGACAGGCGGGCGACGCGGCGCCGCCTGCTGCTCCACTGGCAGCAGCGGTGGTCGCGCTGTCTGCGGCGGACGAGCAGGCGGCGGCCGCGAAGGCGACCGCGTTCCTGAACCAGCTCATGTGAGCGGATGTACGGCGTGTGTGTGTGTGTGTGCGTCCTCTTCCTCTACGCGGGCGTCGGGTGTGTGGCTGTGTACGTGTCCGTGTACGTGATCATCGAGGCGACCAGCAGGACGTGTGGTGCTTCTTGGCGGGCGTCCGGCGGCTCGCGAGCTTGTCGAGCGGCGCGACGACGCCCGCGCCTTGGAGCTCGAGGCGCTTGAGGCGGCTCGGGTCGGCTTCGCGGATCATCGCGCGCGCGAGCGCCACGAGCGGGTCGATGAGCAGCACGCCGGCGACTGACTTGCGGCCGGCGAACGCGAACGGGATCTCCGTGCAGCCCATGACGATCACCTCGGCGCCGCGCGCCGCGAGCAGCCGCGCGTAGCGCTGGAAGTTGGCGACGCACCGCGGCGTCACGGCCGGCGCGGTGCTCTTGATGCCCCACGCGCTGTCGTAGATCGACGCGTGCAGCTCGTCCTGGAGCGCCGGCGGCACCTCCACGACCTGGTAGCCGCGCGGCTCGAGGAGGTCGTGGTACACGCGCGCCTGCCGCGTGCCGGTGGTGGCCAGGAGCCCGATGCGCGTGCTCGCCGGCGCGTGCTGCGCGATGAAGCGCACGGTCTCCTCCAGCATGTGCACGTGCAGCACGCCGCCCGCCGTCGGCGCCGTGAGCCGCAGGAACTCGTCCCAGATCGGCTTGGCGTGGAACGTGTTGCACGGCACGCCGAGCACGAGCCGCGGGCTGCTGCTTCCGTTGCTGCTGCTGCTGCTCCCGTTGCTGCTGGCGGGGCTCGGCGCGTGGGCGACTGCGAGCGCCGCCTGCATCATCGCGAACGTGCGCGCCATGCCGCACGCCGGGTTCTCTGTTGTGGCGGATGACGCGCCGTCGTCACCGCCGCCCGCGTACCCGCAGCGCTGCAGGAACTCGGTGCGGTCGGTCATGTCCTCGGAGCGCGACAAGTGGCAGACGCTCAGGTGGCTCTGGTCGCGGCCGTCGCCCGCCGTGTGCTCGAGGATCGTGTGGTGCAGCAGCACGCCGGCCGCGGGCCCCACGCCGCCGCAGATCCCGAGCACGACCGCTTTGCTGCTGCCACTGGTGGCGGCAGTGGGCGGCGACGCGCTCGTGGTCATCCCCGGTGCCAAGCGAGCGAGCGGCACAAGACGGCAGGTTGGCAAGTGTGCTGATGGGCGGAGGACGGGAGCCAACCAGCCATCTGTTGGCTCAGTGAGCGAAGGCCGAGGCTCCGACACGGCGACGTCTCCTCGAACACGCCAGCGTCGCTACAGTGCTACAGTAGCGACTTTCTGTGCGTGACGAACGACCAGCAAGCGAACACGTTGACAACCCAGGAGCCCAGGAGCTCAGGAGCTCAAGAGATACGATGACTACAGTAGTTGCCCGCCTCACGCGCGCGCACCCGAGCCACGCCTCCACCTCCGGGTCGCACGGGTCGCCCACGCGGCGCTGGATCTGCAGCCGGCGGATCGCGATCCACACGGGCGACGCCACGCACACGACCACCTGCATGCAGTCGTTGACGCAGATCTCCGTCCCGGCGTCGGTGTCGACGCCGGAAGACGCGCACTGGCGGAACAGCACGCCGCCGCACACGTCCACTTACCGCGCGGTCAGCGGCTCGAAGAGCCCGGCGATGTCGACGTACTGCGTCGCCACCGTGCTCCGGAAGCGCCGCACGACGCTCAGCGTGGCGTCGTCGGCGGAGTGAGCGGCAGCGGAGCAGACGACGCCGGAGCAGATTACCCAGGAGGCGTCGCAGTACCCGAGCGATCCGTTGCACGACGCCGCGAGGTTGAGCACGACGAAGTGCAGCAGCTTGGCGGCCGCCCCCAGGCCCGGGATGCGCTGAGAGCTCGAGGCGCTTGAGGTGCCGGAGCGTCGCGAGCGACGGGAACTCGCGCAGCGCCGGTAGCAGCACGACGGAGACACTCTTGAGGTTAGTCGCCCGTGCGAGAGACGGCAGGCGCTCCAGGGACGGGCGCGCGCCGAGGTGCAGGTACGTGAGCGACGTGGTCTGGGAGAACACGTCGGCGGGGACGCTGACGAGGTTCACGTCGCCGCTCTTGCCTTCGACGTTGCTGTGTGGAGCGAGAGCATGGCCGCCGCCTGTCAGTGATGCGCTCACTCTGGAGACCGAACTGACGGACGCCCCACGTACAGGAACTCGAGCTGCGCGAAGTCCTTGGCCCACACTGGGATGACTTGGATACCGGTGTACATGAGCGAGCTGCGCAGGAGCCGACCGCAGCGTAGCGTGAGCCGCCACCTGTGAGCCCTCGCATCGACACAGAGGTGGTGGCAACGTACATGTGCCGCAGACCCGTGCACTTGCGCAGCTCCGTCGGCAGCTCGAGGAGCTTCCGGTTCGTCAGCTCGAGCACTTGGAGGTCACCCGACTTGGCCGGCTGCACGAGCGTCTCGGTCGCGTCAAGCGGGTTCGTCCACTCGGCGAACGTCTTGGGGGCCTTGTCGACGTCGATCAGCGCGATGCACGGACAGAGGGCGTGGTCACCAACGACGCGGTGCGCGTACGCGGCGCACTGCGGGTACCGCGCGCGCGACGCACGCGACGTGCGGATGCACTGGTGCGTGTAGACGAGCAGCACGCAGCCGACGCCGAGGAACAGGAGCGCCGCCCACCTGGGCACCACCTTCTGCGCCGCAAGCGACCTGGACGAGAAGACGCGGACGTGCCGGAGGTCTCCGTCGTGCTGGCTCGTGACCTCGATGATGCGCTTGAGTCGGTACGCGAACGCCAGGTTCATGCCGACGCGCACGAGGAAGCCGAGCGCGGACTGGATGCGCAGCGCGTTGAGGTTGATCAGGAAGAGCGTGACCTGACTCGGGTCCGCCGACATGCGCGCGTGGCGCTCGAAGGAGCCAGCCGGCGAGAGCGCGAGCACGGCGCGGAACGCCTCGCGGTCAAAGTGGAAGTTGTGGTAGCTGTAGAGCAGCAGGGTGATCGGCGCGGCGACGGCGATGAGCATGTCAAACCTGCAGGACCGCAGCAGAGAGCGAGTGAGTGAGCGCAGACGCCCGTGGGTCTCGGGACGAAGAGGAGGTCGAGCAGCGCTTGGGTGGTCGACGAAGAGAGCGAGAGGCGTACACCGTGTCAATGAGCACTTCGGTGAACGCAGTGAGCTTCTTGTGGAGGAGGATCGCGAAGACGCAGGAGAAGCAGTTGGCTGCGAGCAGCGCCGCGTACGCGTAGCAGAGCGTCGTCGGGAAGCCCTCCTCGAGGACTTCGCTCAGCGTGACGATCTGGAGCACCAAGTCGATGGTCTTGAGCCACAGGTTCTGCAGTAGCAAACAGTGTGTGTGCGAGTCAGTCGAACTCAGCAGCCCCAGCGATCGACAGATCGACCGCCTCGGAGGAGACAACGCAGGAGGACGCGCACCCAGAGCCTGCGGTAGAGTCCCTGGAAGCCCGTGAAGGTGCTCCACGTCGTCACCACGCGCTCGCCGAGCACCTTGCGCGTGATGCGGGACGCGAAGTTCTGCGTCGCCTTGGCTCCGAACCTGCGCGTCCTGAGCACCGCCATGGCGGCGAGCGCGTACACGTACCCAAGCAGCACGGCGCCCAAGCCCAGACACGTCGCGCCGAGGAAGACCGGGTCCGGGTCGATGATGAGCCAGTAGGAGCCGTCGTCGAACTTGGCCGTGTCCATGAGGTAGTTGGCCGTGGCGTTCGGCGCGATGTTGAGCACGAGGAGCCAGGTCGTCCAGACGATCGAGACGCAGATCACGAGCAGCAGCGGCACGCCGAGCGACCCGAACGCCTGCAGGAACGTCGGCTCCGGCCCCCGGAGCTTCAGCACCGGCGACACCGCGCGTGGCGAACGAGAGGCGGCGTCCTTGTCCGTCGGTTCGCCATCCTCGTGCACAGTCGGCGAGATCGGGAGGACGGCGGAGCTGAAGCGCCGGACGCTCACCTTGGACCGCATGCGCGTGAATCGCGACCGGCGCGTCATGCGAGGGACTCTGGAGACTGCCGGTACCGAGGCTGAGGCGGTTGCCAACACGCGCACGTGCACTCTCGTCATCGACGCGTCAGTGTTCCCAACTTGTCGCGTTCTTGTCGATGCGATGCGATCTCCGGAGGACACGAGCGACGTACTTGGGTCTTCTCGCGAGATGCGATGCGATCTCCGGAGGAGTGAGGACACGAGGTGACGGAAGCCTCGCTCTTCGGTAGTCACGATAACAACGGTCGGGAGCAGAGGAGACTGAGCGAACGCGACGACGTTGACGACTGCTACCTGCTACGCTACCGACGACCTCGATGGGGTCTCCTCCTACCCTCCTACCCTCCTACCTGCTTGCTACCCTCCTAACTCTCCGGCGCCGTCTCTCGATCACGCGGCGCTGGCGTGCGACGACGCGAGCGCCGACAACGACGAACCGCCGCCGAAGCCCGGGAACGCGTTGTACTGCGCCGCTGTCTGATGATGATACACGTCCTGCGAGTACTCGTAGTGGTCCGCGAAGCACGCGTCGCACACGCGCACAGGCTCGTCGTCGAAGCCGATGCCCAGCAGCGTGACGCGCCTGCTCGAGTGCTCGTGGCAGAACGAGTTGCCGCACATGCGGCAGTGGTGGCGCCGCACGAAGAGGTTGAACGGCTCCTCGCACTCGAAGCACTGGGTGCTCCGCGTCCACTTGACGATGCGCGGCACGTGGCGTCCGCCGCCCCCACCGATGCTGCTCATGCTCGCCGTCCGTACCGGCAGCGACCGCGAGAGCATCGACGACGTCGGCGTCGGTGGGAGGCCGACCGAGCCGACGCTGTAGCCGCTCCCGGCGGACGACGGCTGCTTGCGGTGCGACTCGGCCGGCGACAGCAGCCCGCCGTGGTGGTACTGGTGCAGCATCGGCTCGCCGAGCAGACCCGAGAGCGAGCCGGAGGACGCCGCGGACGACGACCGCGTGCGCCGGGAGCTCGTGAACGACGTCGGGTGGCCGTCGCGGCGGCCGTGGTGGAGCAGCAGCGCGTCGTCCTTCGTCGTCGCTCCCACCGACTGCCGCAGCACGTCCATCTGCTGCTGGATCGTGCGGATCATGCCGTCCACCACGGGCCCCGAGCCGAAGTCACGCTCGCTCAGCTGCCCGTCGCTGCCGTCGATGACCGACGGGTACCGGCGGCGGTCCCACCCGGCCGGCGCCGCCCGCGGGTTGTACGCGCGCGCGGACTCGTCGAACGACTTGCGCGCCACGAGCTGCTCGAGGAACTTGCACTTGGCGTCCAGCTCCTCGATGCGGCTCGAGAGCACCGTGACGTGGTCCGGCCGCGCGTGGTACACGCTCTGCGCGCGCCGCGGCGGCAGGAGCGACACCTCGTCGCCGTCCTCGTCCTCGCCCGCCGAGAACTCGTTCTCGTCCAGCGAGAGGCTCCGGCGGTTCGCGCGCGTCTGCGCGTCCGCGTGCGCGTCCGGGAGCGCGTCCTGGACGCCGAACCGAGTCGACGGGGTCGCACGCGACGTCTGCGACGTGCGTCTGCTCGAACGAAACGACGCCTCGCGCGTGCTCTGCTGCTTCTCCACGAGCATCAGCTTCAGGCGCAGGATCTCGTTCTCGAGCTTCGCGTTGCGCGCGTCCTCCGAAGCCCCCGAGCGGCTGCTCGTCTTCTTCTTCTTCGCCGCCTTCGCCTTGGACGTCTGCGCGAGTCGAAAGGACGACGGCTTCGACTTCCGACGGCCGGCGTCGTCGTCCTCGGAAGACTCGGACGCGTCGTCCGAGGACGCGACGCGCTGCAGCCGGTGCTTCCTGCCGCGCGAGAACGACTTGGTCTTCCGCAGCCGCTCGTCCGACGACGACGACGCGCTCTCGGACGCCTCGCGGTGCTTCTTCCCCTTCCGCGAACTCGCCTTCTTCTTGCGACGCGCCGCGTCCGACGACGACGACGACGACGACGAGGATGAGGATGAGGAATCCGCCGCCGACGAGGACGACTCGCTGTCCGACGCCGCGACGAACTTCGAGCGGCGCTTCTTCTCGCTGCGCGACGACGTCTTCTTCCGAAGCGCGTCCTCCGACGAAGACGAGGAGGATGACGACGACGACGAGGACTCGCTCTCGGACGCCTCGACGCGCTGCGTTCGCCGCTTGTCGCTCCGCGAAGAAGAAGCTGCAGCGGCGCGCGTCTTCTTCTTCGCCTTCGCGTCCTTCGCCTTCGCGTCCTTCGCCTTCGCGTCCTTCGCCTTCGCGCTCTTCTTGCTCGCGGCTTTCTCCGCGTGCTCGCTGTCGGATCCTCTCGGCTTCTTCGCACGCGAGTGCTTGTCCGGCGCCGCGCTCTTGCTCTTCGACGAGGCAGCCGGAGCTCCAGCAGCAGCGTCGACCACCTCGTCGGATACTGCGGGCTCCTCCGCATCGCTGACGCAGTCTCGAAGCCGCGAGTGCGCGAGGCGGAAGAGCTGGAAGGCCGCGCGCACGCGGAACAAGCGGATCTTCTTGTCGACAAGCCGGCTGCGCGCGAGCTTCATCCGCCAGCTCCGCTGGATCGCGCTGGCCGCCGTCTCCTGCCGCGCGCGTCGCAGCTCCCTCACCTGCTTCCGCGCGATGAACCCGCGCACGATCGACTGGATGCGGTGCACGAAGTCCCGGAGCTGCTGGAAGCGCCGGCGCCGGCGGAACCCGCGGTAGTGGCGCTGCAGCATCGTCGCCGACCGGTCCCGCAGCTCGAGGCGGAGGCGAGAGAGCTTGTTGAACGCCTCGGTCTTGCAGAACACCAGCGTCCGCCCGACCTGCACGCCATGGCGACGACACAGCTCCGCGTCGTTATCGTCGCCGCCGCTGTCCGCCGCCGTGTCGAGGAGGCCACTCGCGACGGACTTGGCCGCCAGCGCCTCCTCCTTGCCTTCCTTCCGCAGCACCGCGCGCACCAAACTCGTCACGAGCGCCGCGCAGTACGGCTGCGGCGCCTTGCGCGCGCTTGCGAAGCTCCGGTCCACGAGCGACCGGAAGCCGGCGAACAGCTCGATGAACGACGCGTGGGCGAGGCGGACCGAGTACCCGGCGCGAGCGATGCGCAGCGCCTCCAGCACGCCGACCGAGCGCAGCTGCTCGACCATCCGCTCGCGGTCGAAGATGCCCGGCCGCTTGAGCTCGTTCGGCTTGAGGCACCGGACGTAGTGCGCCTCGGTCGAGCCGATCTCCTCCACGAGCCGGTCGAGCTGGCTCTTGAACTGCGCCGACACGCTCGGCGCGCGCAGCAGCGAGTACCGGCGCCGGCCCGGCGCGCGCTCCGCCGCCTGGTCTGTCACCTCCGAGTCCCCGATCGCGCTCACGATCGCGTTCGAGGACGCGTGGAGCACCGTGCTGACGTCCGACGGCAGCATGTCCAAGTTCTTCTCGACGAACTGCTCGAGGCGGTAGCAGACCCGCCCGGCGAAGTGGTGCACGACGAACTGGCGCTTCACGCGGTCCATCTTGGAGGCGAAGAACGGGTTCACCTTGCCGTTGCTGGACGGCTCGGGCTCCTTCTCCACTTGCTCCGACGGGGTCTGCAGGTACCGCCCGAACGACGTCACGAGCTGCGGCAGCGTGTACTTGGGCAGACTCTGCTGCTGCTTGAGCAGACCGCCGCCCGAGACGCCGTCCGCGCCGCCGTGGTACCGGTAGAACTTGGTGCTCAGCGCGTCGTCCGAGCCCTTGGGCATGAGGCACTCCTGGTCGAGCAGCGAGAAGAGGCCGCTCGCCTTGTCGTCGAAGAGCGCCAGACACGCCTCGTTGCTCGGGTACGGGACCGACCGCCAGTCGATGTCCTCCGACGTGTACACGTCCTGCTCCTTGATGAACACGAACTCGTTGAACTGCGCCTGCAGGCGCTCGTTCGCGTAGTTGATGCAGAGCTGCTCGAAGCCGTTCTGCTCGAGGCTCTCGAAGCCGAAGATGTCGAGGATGCCGATCGTCTTGACCTCGGGCGCGTCGTAGTCGTACACGTCCGAGCCGGCGTCGCAGTAGTTGATGCCGTCGCTCAGCCGCCGCACGAGCCACGAGAACACGCGGCCGTAGATCGCCTTCGCGAGCGACCGGCTGATGTCCTTCGCCTGCTCGGCGTTCTGCTTCAGCACCATCACCTCGGACCCGGCCGTGATCATGCGCGTGAGCAGCAGCGACTCCAGCCCGCCGGGCGTCACGCCCAGCAGCGCGGCGCACGTCTCAAAGTGGTGCCGCGTCGCGGCCGTGACCGCCGCCGACTCCTCGCGCGTGCCGGACTCGCCCTTGCCTTCGTGCACCACCATCATGAAGTTCACGTTCCCGAGGTGCAGCAGCGCCGCGAGGACCCGGAAGATCAGGTCCTGCTCGCCGCTGTCCACGCCCGTGTCCGCGAACGCCTGCACCGTCTGCGCGAAGCGCTGCGCGAACTGGTTCGCACCGATCGCCGCGCGGCGGTTCATGGGCCCGCCGTAGGCGTTCAGCAGCTCGTACTTGGCGCCGCGCTGGAGCCCGAGCGCCGCGAGCTGCTCCGCGCTGGCGCCTTCGAGCAGCTCGTAGAAGATGTGGAAGTTGCGCTCGCCCGGCGACTGGTGGATCAGCCGCACCTTCTCGAGCAGGTACGACGCGATCTCGGCGCCGACGATGTCGTTGCGGTGGCCGAACTGGATCTTGATGAACTTGCCGAAGCGCGAGCTATTGTCGTTCCGGATCGTCTGCGCGTTCCCGAACGACTCGAGGATCGGGTTCGTCTGCAGGATGCGGCGGCCGATCTCCACGACGTCGTTGCCCGAGGCCGCCGCTTCTATCGGAATGCTGCTGCTGCTGCTGCTGCTGGAAGAGACGCCGCTGTCGTCCGCGGCCGCCGCGTCGCTGCCGACCGCTGTGAGGAACTGCATGAGGAACTTGGTGGACTCGGTCTTGCCCGAGCCGCTCTCGCCGCTCACGAGGATCGACTGGTTGCGCTGCTCGCGCTTGAGGAGCCCGCCGAACGCGCGCGCGCCGATCGCGAACACGTGCGGCGGCAGCTCCTCCGCGGCCGAGCGCTCGCCGCCGCCGCCCGTCGCGCCGACAAGCGAGCTGCTGCGCGCGCGGTCGCCGTCCGCGCTCGCGTACATGGCACGCTTGTAGCGGTCGATCGCGCTCGGCGCGTACAGCGCGAGCGGCTTGAGCGGGTTCACGGCCACGAGGATGTCGCCGATCGCCGTGTAGATGCGGTCGCGCTGGAAGCGCTCGCTCAGCGCGTGCAGCAGCGCCGGCTCGTGCAGGTGCTCGAGCCCCGTGAGGCTCGCGAGCGCGTCCACGTCGCGCTCTTTGTTGCGGATGTGCAGTTCGGTGCTGTCGGCGCTGTCGGCGCTGTCGGCGCTGGCGTCGTCGCCGGCAGGCGCGAAGACTGTCGTCACGACGCCGCCGCCCTCGAGCCGCACTTTCACGACGCCCGCGGCGCCGACCGCCTGGCACTCGAGCACCACGCCCGGCATCCACACGGCGGGCGTCGCGCTCTTCACCCACACCTCCGTGCCGATGTCCATGACGGAACGACGAGGAGGTCCGACGCCTGGAGGAGGCCGACCGGTGGGAAGAAGCGCTCGCTGGTTGCAAAATGACAGCTCAATTTCCTCAATTTGTAATGGCTGCAAAAGCAGGACAGTTTGCAGTGAAGAAAGTGAGGAAAGTCCGGCATTGGGTAGTGAAGAAAGTCAGTGTGTACGGTACTTTACGTGAGAATCTGGCGAGAGAACCTCACCGCGCGGTTCTCCCAACAACTCGAGAACTTGCGGTGAGAACCTGCCAACAACTCGCAAGTTGCGAGTTGTTCTCCTGCTGGCATCACCCCTGCGCTGACTTGTCCAGTTCAGCAGAACTCTGGTACTGAACGAGTTGTCCAGTTCAGCAGAACTCTGGTACTCTGGCATGTACTTTCACTCATAAAACAAGAATGAATGCAGGCCGCAATTGCACACGTTGTTGCTTGCTTCTTCACCCTAGCGCCAGTTCAACACAAGGTCGATATTCACGACCACATAGCCCACTTCATTTTCGCCGCAACCTTCACAACCTAGACCGAGAACCAATAAACGAATGGGACCATCGCGAGTGATGCCACCTTAATGGACAGTATGACTTCGTGTTTGAGATTTCTCACAAAACATGATAATTTCGTATATAGCCGGCACACCGCCTATAAATCTGCACATGATATATTTTATTATTATGGTGTATACAACAATAAAACAATAATGCAAAAATAGACCAAGTTGTCTTTTTGCCAAGGTAAAATCTAAATGATATACTCCGCTCTTGGCTCAAAATTTATGTAATATAAATGAAATCTTGTCGTTTTAGACATCTCGACGAAGTCAAACATATACAACAGTTAAAGTATTCAATGTATCCTTATCTATTCTTCATTATCGAACCACATCAGATACAAACTCCAAGAGAACACAAGTAGGATAAACTTTATTTCTTACTTTCTAAACACGAAGTCAATATATAGCCTGTAAATTTGCTCATGTCTTATCAACGTAAATATTTTGGAAAATACTGCATTACCAGGTTCACCTTTGTGTGTATTAGTCTTGTGCTATCTGTGTGGGACATCCAAATGCAAAAATATCATATGTTTTATGTAAAATTAAAAAAGAAGCTTTTTCGGGTCACGTTATGGAGATGATCCCTTACATGCGCAGATAAATTTTGGCATACTGTAGCAAAATATGAATGTCTCCTCTATCCGTTCAGGTTGATCACGAAGCACACTCTAAAATACGGGTGAGGTTAGACCATTTCTACTGAAGTCCACTTAGCGGTTTCTACCTCACACCTCGATCGACCTGTTTTTGTAAGTTATCACTTATGCCAACGTGAATAAATCATTGCTGACGATTGTGATTGGTTGAATTGAGAATATAATATTACATTAATGATCATTCGTATAGGGCAAATGCCCGGATAGGAGCTGAGTTATACGGTTCTAATCTGTTTCATAATAGATGCAGGTTTGACGAAAAAATGCTCTAGCGTATTTGATACTTACCTAAAATTGACATAAATCATATGCATAGACAGCTCTTGAACAGGGTAATCAGACGCCTTTGGTGTGCGTATTAATCTGTCGTGGATGCAAATTCAGCCTTTTGTATTGGAGCCCCTCTTTAGAGAGCGAATTTGCGTCTGCGAGCGTAACTGTTCGACTCGCCATGCTTTGTGAGTAACATATCTGAACAGCGTGGTCAAATTCATAATATTGAGAAATTTATGGCGAAAGATACGGTGTGTGTATTATCTTGGAGCGGAGTGTATGTATGCACCTCTTATGACTACGCACAAATAAAACAATGAACTAATTTCAAACTTTCTCTTGCCCAATTTTGATGGCTGGGCACCATCACAAACAAAAATCGATATATATGTAGCATGTATTTTGAAACAAACCAAAAAAGTAGTACCTTCATCTAACATAATATTATATCACTCTATTATACTACTCTGTTTCATAATATGAACAAAGTAGTACATTAGAGTGATATAACCAATAAAAAACTCTTTAGACACTTATCTGCGCGCATTAACGCTGCATTAGTCAGCCACAGCTACGGTGGCAGCAATACATGTGCAGGTCACCACTATAGGCACCGCTGCTCTCTCCCCTTTCATCGCGATGCGAATTGCCTCGCTCTTCCGCTCAGAAAGACTTTAATATTCAGAAAACCACAGTCTGGAAACTCTCTCTCCACCCTGCAAACGTTCTCGGTCGCCCGCGGACGATGGCTACCACGGCTCTACCACCAAGTCGCCACAGCAGCGTTCCGGTCATTCTGCATTCGATCTCAGATCGTGTGCGAGATACAACGTTCGTTAGTAAGAAGACACCACCGGTGTCCTGTCAGCATACGGCGCTGGCGTCACAAGCCACTCCTCGTCGTATCGGCGACACGATCTCTCTTGAAGGGAACACTTACTAGAGGGACGGCCAATCACCACGCCCCCGCGATGACCCTCGCGACACACGTGATCAGTATCTCCCGTCGTGGAACACCTCGGGCTGATGTTACAACCGTGTCACCACGGTTGACCGCCATGAGACTCGAGGTCGACAATGAGCAGATGTAGCTGCCGCCATGCGCGGTCTCGGGATCTCACGTCGACCCACTACAGCGCGTTGATCACGGTAGGAACGCGACCAAATCGCGCGTCGCCACCAATGAACGCTGCAATTTGTCCTCGACTGCGCTGGGATCCTTCCACAGCGCCTCGAAATCGTCTTGAGTGGATCATTTGGTGGTGCCATATAGCTCGTCACTCAGCGTCATCTCCTCGCACTGGAGTTCATAGCGCTGTTTATGTATCAACACTGCAGCAGATCGGCAAACGCACACCCGGTCCGAAAAAAGGAAGTTGACAGCACCTTCCTCATGTTGCCACTCTGTCGCCCTGCTGATCGGGAAGACGGGCGATACTGCATTCTCATCTCTGCTCACATGGGCGGGACTAGCCACTGGGCCAAGTCCTCGAGCTGCTGATTCGTGGACAGCGACGCCATCTCTTTTCAAATTCGCTTGAATCGTTCAATCGAGCCCATCAGCATCGGGCGTTACCAAACTGGGTTGGTTTGTTTCGCCTGCACGTAGTCTATCAGCACCTAATGGGAGCACTGTCGGTCGTCAACTCACGGAATAAGCCATTCATGAACACGATTGGATGGACTAGAAACTGGGTGATGTCTGCAGCATTGGGACGTTGTACAGCTTCAGCCACGATGTACTTGGAGACATAATTAATCGCGACGATAACATACACATTGCTGCTTCTTTGTCGTCGGAAGCGGGCCAACAACATCCAGGAACCACCGATCTCCGGCATCACTGGTGCCAAAATTGCGCAGCGGCGGCACGAGCGCGCCGCGCGAAAGACGGTTGTCTACTATTAACTCAGAGACTCAGAGATCAGATCTTAGAATCAGAAAGTATATTCTTATAATAAACCCCTCCTTTTTAGGCGCTCAGTTGCCTCCCTTTTGGTCCCTCCCGGTCTGCCTCTTAGATGGCAAATTGAGAAGTGAGGACTGAAAGAGACTTTTGGGAGGCGGCCTTCACCGCGCAAATGTGTTACCCCACACTAAAGGGTCCACGTCTACGTGTGCCTCTTATATGGGAAACACCCTTTACTAAAACACCTGAATACAGTATACCCATACCTTTCCTTATATTAGCACAGCATGTGTGTCAATCAACCCACACGCAACATCTACAACTGCGACCACCAGTAGCGCTGTTTGACCCTTGTGAGGGTCTATGGATCCTGAATATTACCGCCTCAGATCGAGTCGAAACACTCCCTAAACACTCGCAGCCAGAGCGCTGCCGGTACCAGGGTCCTCCACTGTCGAACACGAGTATTAAATATTCTGTTGATCACTCGCGTGTTGCGCTTTCCTTGGTACCCGCTGTTTGAGTTGATGCACACACCTTGCTCGAGATTTGAAATTCTATGATCACAACGTCTGTCAATAGGATCGTACTATCGAGTATTGTCTGCAACACTGGTGAGAGCGACACCGCATCGAGACGAGCGAAGCTTGAGATCAAATAACACCAAAAGCCAGTCATCTCAGTCGCCAACCAAGACATGTCTCGTTAGATTTGTCCTCCACATTTCTGAAAACTTAATATCAATCTCTGTAAAAAAGGTACCTTTCCTTATGCGGTTGAAGTTGCTAACTTTACCGGTCCTTTATGGATTAGGCTGAAACTTGGAAAGTGAGGCGCTCATACGTTTGATAAAGCTTACCAAAGTTTGGTGCGCATCAGCGCTCTACAAGAGAAGTTATTGGACTTCTCCGAGATCGATCGAGATGAGACAACTACCTCTTAGATGGTAATATGGTAAATTTTTATGTACCTGTAATTTAAATTTCCCCCTCAAAAACGTTGATGTGAAATAATTTATTCTATCAT